>ML779107.1:96889-133470 GCA_009831015.1 Picea engelmannii | reverse complement strand
ACTGGCATAGTGCCATCCATAACGGCCTAGTGAAGAGGTTTACTATCTGAAAGATATGATATGTAAGGTGGGACTTGTACCATAGGAAAAATATAAGACCTAGGTAACAAAGGATTGATATCTGGAGTGAATTATTTAGCTCCGAGATCTTCAACTACTACTTCCTCTAGTTCTGAAGCATGAACTTATGTATGTTCTGAGTCTATGATCTTGGCCTGACAATTCGGCACAAAAGTGTCAGATGAATCAAGTTGACGCCTTAAAGGAGGAGGAGGACAATTATTTCTAACTTCTTCTTTGGGGGAATGTTGGCACAAGGGCAGACCCAGGGTTCAACGCTACAACAATGCACCAACAAAACCCTAACTACCGGCCCTTTGGCAACACCTGCAAAGCAGATGAAGTCTCACTAGAGGTAGAGGCAGGGGTGGTTGCAGGACTCAGATGTTTGCAACCTTAGCTGGGACACAGATCTGTGATTCTAACACTTAACAGAGCACTTAGCAGCTAATCTTCATCAATATTCAGTTCTTACTAACAGCGCAGACGTACTCTAATTGCAGAGTATCACAGTATGCAGCCAGATCCATCATCTAATAACACTTAACATAAAAGGAACACATTAGATCCAACAGATTCAAGGAGTAAGCACATCCACATAGGTCAGATCTAGCATTCATTCACATGATTAAGCACAAAGCAACATCAGATTTATCTAACATTCATCACATAGAAACACATCGATACATCACACAAAGCAGAACAACACAACATGTACGTGGTTCACCCCCACCTTGGGGCTATGTCCACCAACTCTTCTTCTTTATTAATGTCTTCAATCGATTACAACACACAGTCACCAAAAACCCTTCTGCACACAGGACAGAAGTTCTGCGCAGCTCGCTAGATCCTTCTTCCTTGCGTTGAAGCACAAAGCCTTCTATAATCTCTATAATAACTTGCACTTAGCACTGTAACCCTTCTACAGTCATGCATAGAGAACTACTAGTACTTAGCTCTCATCACATAGATAGGCTATTGTCCTACACTTACTTCGCCTACACATCTATTTATACATAGAAAAGTGGGCCTAAGCATGGGTAAACCCATGTGCCGACATCCCTTTTCCATTACATTGTCCCAAAACCCAAAAAGGGGCCCGAAAGTGGGCTGTGATCCCATGATATTTGCTTCGTCTGGTGCTCCATCTTCGACAGGCTTTCGAAGTCCCAAAAATGGTCAAATATGAGAAATTGTTCCTCAAAACTTGGTCAAGGGCCAACAAGCCCCTAACACTCACTTGTGACTCGTCCCGAGTCACTCTGGTCTGAGCAATTCCGCTTCGAACGCCTCGATCTTGGCTCAAGCTACTTCGATCTGCTACAGTGCTACTGCCTCTTGCTCAGTGAACTCCTAAATAAGTGCAACATTGATTGGTCATTCAAGGCGTTGTTCTGTTGTACTCACAACCTGTTCAAGTTCTACTCCTTGGCTTTCAAGTTCAGTGAATAATTGGCATGCCTTTTCTTGCACTGGTTGAAGTCATTAAGAGACTTCCATTACTTTACTCTGGAGTGTGCGTACTTGCTGCTGGGTCATGCGTTTCTCTGGAAACCTCTTCATTCTCTCAACTGGTGACAAGGCCTTTACCTGCGCTTGTAACGTGTCTGCCTGTTGTTGTGTGTGTTGGAGTTGCGACTCTAATGCATGTAATTCTGGATTTTCCATGAGGTTTTCATACGTTTGGGTGCTTCTGGAGCTTAGTTGCTTGTATTCCAAGGCAAAGGATTTTAATCGGTCAACTGCACTTCGGGTAGTGGCCTCTCTTAGATCTATTATTTCTTGAGGTTTCTCAGGCACAGTGCGAAGTTCCAGGTCTGCGATGCGCTACTGAAGTTGTTGGATCATTCCTTCCAGTTGTGCCACCTGCTGTGGAACTCGTTCTTCTATCTGGACTTCAATGATTGTCACAGAGCGAAGTGCCCTGTGAACCCATTCCTGTACTTCGAGTTGCTCTGTGAGCAATTGTTCCCTGTCATGTCGTAGCGTTGCTTTCTCTTCCTCCCACTTTGCTTGAAGAGCTAGTTTTTCTTGTTCTTCATTACTACGTTTTTCTAGCATATATTTCTGTGCCTGCACCAAAACTTGGGTAGCTTGCATTGTTCTATCATATCTTCAACTGGTTGTAGTAGGAGTGGAAGACGACATTGCACTGCCATTGTTTTCTCATGTCGCTGGAATACCACAGTATACAGAACTTCATGGCCACTGGTTCAAAGGGTTCTATATCCAGGAAAGTGGCGCCTTCTGATAGCTCCCAGGCAATGAAAGCGATCAGTATGAGAAGCCAACTAAAGAGGAAGTCATACCCTTGGTCTTTCACTTCTCTGCAATAAATCTCTAGTTGATTGACAAGGTACTACGCCCAGTTCATCTGTAATCCCTCTGCGCACTTCCCTGCGAGGTCAACCACGAATCTGGTCACTTGAGTTGGTATATTATTACCAACTAACTTGCCTGCGATCAGCTGACAGGCAAGGCACACTGCATCACTCTGGATAGAGGCTACCTTGTACCCTCGCACGCCCTTCTCAACATCGCTATAGGTTTCCTTAATTCTATGCACGAATGCTCGGTCGGAGGTCTTTCTAGGGTAGAACTCCTATGGGTCAGGGCCAAGCATGCTAAGCCCTGTGATCTGATTGATAAATGTCGGATCTATAGTGATGCATCGGTTTAGCCATAGGTATCCTTCGTGATAGAAATATAAAAGAAACTTTACGCACGCATTCACCTCCTGGTGTCTGCCAAAGTGCGGGATATTCATAACATTCAACAATGTAGACTGTGCGAGGTTCTGGCTCCAAGACTGTGGGATGATCTTCAAGTTTTTTCCCTTCATCTTCATTAGATACTTGTGTGGGGCAAGCATATTGTAGACTTTCCTATCACCGAGGTTCAAGTCATTAAATTTCAACACTGCGAGCTTGTCTTGATCGGCTCGAACTGCATGCACCCCTTTCAGAAGGTACATGGTGATCAAAGTATACTTGAAGTCTCTGGGTACACTGTTGCAGTTAAGCTCACTGCTCAAAGGTGGTATGTAAGTTGGCAAGATGCGTGGAATAAGCTTGGCGTTCACAATGTCGTCTCTGTGCTTTGTTCTTGTTTCTGTCGTGGTTCTGGAAGGTCCTGCTCTGCTAGCAATTGAGGGAGAAGCTTGGGCTCCTCCTGTTGATGATGCTTGCACACCTGCAGACATCCTTCTTTCTGACATGACTCTCTCAGTCATTAATTCAACCAAAACTTCTTCGACTGCTTTCTCTACTGTGTTTAGCTCGTCCGACATACAAGATCAGGGTCGATTAGATCGGGTGTGAACTAGATTCAAAAGCTGCAGTGGAGGGTATAGGAACAAGGCGATGATCACAGTGAAAAATAATCTCAGGCTGTGGGCTCAAGTTCTTAGTTAGAAAAAGGTATTCTTGGTGTGTGGCGCGAAGAACTAAGTAATAAAGTTAGCAACGGTCTGCTTTCAACGTGTATGAGGCACCATTAACTCATGTTATGTCCGTTATAGTGCGGTCTAATGGTTTAGTGGCGAACCCTCAATGATTTTCGACCTGTTCGGAGTGGAATTCGAACGGTTATATCATCTTCCAACGGCTATATTGCTTTGCCTCAGTGAAGTGGCCTATGTCGATGGTCTGATATCTTGGCAAAGTTCAATTTCTGCAAGTTTCTCATTCTGCGAGGTTCCCTCTGAAATATTCTATAGTCTGTCAATATTAGCTCTCCCTTTACTTAGTTTCCTAGACCTTTTTCCAGTGAGATTCGTCTCGGGGATTCTCTTCCCATTTTGATTCTTATTTTCCTTGAACATAGGTACTTCGCACTGCTGAGATTCTCTCCTAAGACCGAGGGGTAATAATTCTTCTTTTTCTGGGACATGTGCTTCAGTCTTCTGTGATCCTTTTGACATTCTTTCAACTTCGACATCTGGGCCTCTAACGATAAGTTCCTTTGATCTGTTCTCTTGTTCTTCAATCAATTGTGCAATCCTTCTAGTCATGAAATATGTTAACTCTTGTCTCTTTTGTTCTAAAATGTTTTCTTCTTCTTTCTTTCCAGTTTGATCTCTCTTAATCCAAGGTTTTCCAAGTAACATAGTAAACGGGGCACTGTCCTCAATAAACTTGATAATCTCGAAATCTTCTTCTGTCGAAGTTCCATTAGCATTCATAGATATCTGAGTGAGATTTCCACATAGGGTCACCAACTTTCCTCTAAAGAGTCATATTCCTCTTAGTGAAGGGATCATAGCAGGTCTTGCTATAACTTCCCAAGTTCTCTTTGGCATGTTGTTCACTAGTGTTTCTTCATCAAGAACACAATCAATGTCGAAATCTCCTATTCTTACTTCGATGCATTCTTTTTCTTTAAATATCTTTGATAACCTACAATGTTGGTGGTCATTCAGGATCTCTTTAATCTGTAGTAATACTTTCTCGGATTCTTTCTGATATTCGACTATTTCTAGAGATGTTTGAGGGTTTTCTTCATTCAGATTCATTCTTTCAAGATTAGCAATCATTCTAGGGCAATCCAACACTTCATGGTCCAAAGATTTACAACAAAGGCAACTAGGTCTTCCACCCAGGCATTCCTTAGCTAGATGGCCTGGTTTTCTGCAACCGTAACATAGGGTTAATCCTCTCTTTCTTGTAAATGATCCTCAACCTCTTCTGTACTTCGCACTAGGATCATGGTAGCTATCCTACAAAAAATTCTTTCTAGGATCCTACATCCATTGGTTAGTCCAAACATTCTTTCTATGCATAGGTATAACATATTTATCATTATTCTTACCAGATCTATTCATATCAAACCTTCTTTCATCTAACAATGCCCTAGTTTTCAAGCTAGGACAGACTCTATCAAGCATACCTAGATCCATATTTTAGAAACAAAAATTTTCACTTATCTTACTTTTACAGAGCATAAAGATTCCAAATCTAAAAACTTTTGGTTGTTCTTACCTCTATCAGAGCACATAGCTTACATATCTTACCTCTTTCTGTAGATCTGACCTCTTTTCTTTAGAAACTTCCACTTTAACCTTTCTTAGAGCACAAATCATTCAGATGTGACTTCTTTTCTTCAGATCTATCCTTCCTTCTTTAGCACAGAGCTTTTCAGATCAAGTGGATGACTGTGCACTAGGGCACAAGTCCATGCACAGAGATTCCAGAGTTTCATGACGAATCTTTGCACAAAACTTCTTCTTTCTCAGTTCCCAGCAATCACAGTTTCAGGTCCCGACAACAGAACCATTTTTTGGCATAAGAGAAGACTTAGGGTTCAACGCTACAACAACACACCAACAAAACCCTAACTACCGACCCTTTCGAAAACACGTGCGAAGAAGATGAAGTCTCACCCATGGTAGAGGCAGGGGTGGTTGCAGGACTCAGATGTCTGCAACCTTACCTGGGACACAAATCTGTGATTCTAACACTTAACAGAGCACTTAGCAGTTAATCTTCATCAATATTCAGTTCTTAGTAACAGAGCATACGTACCCTAATTACAGAGTATCGCAATATGCAACCAGATCCATCATCTAATAACACTTAACATAAAAGGAACACATTATATCCAACATATTCAAGCACTAAGAACATCCACATAGGTAAGATCTAGCATTCATTCACATGATTAGGCACAAAGAAACATCAGATGTATATAACATTCATCACATAGAAACACATCGATACATCACACAAAGAAAAGCAACAAAACATGTACGTGGTTCACCCCCACCCTAGGGCTATGTCCACCAACTCTTCTTCTTTATTAATGTCTTCAATCGGTTACAACACACAGTTACCAAAAACCCTTCTACGCACAGGACAGAAGATCTGCACAGCTCGCTAGATCCTTCTTCTTTGCGTTGTAGCACAAAACCTTCTATAATGTCTATAATAAGCTGCACTTAGCTCTGTAACCCTTCTACAGTCATGCACAGAGAAATACTAGCATTTATCTCTCATCACATAGATAGGCTACCATCCTACACTTACTTTGCCTAGACATCTATTTATACACACAAAATTGGGCCTAAGCGTGGGTAAACCCACAGGCCGACATCCCTTTCCCATTACATTGTCCCAAAACCAAAAAAGGGGCCCGAAAGTGGGCCAAGATCCCATGATCTCTGCTTCGTCTGGCGCTCCATCTTTGATAGGCTGTCGAAGTCCCAAAAATGGTCAAATATGACCAAATGTTCCTCAAAACTTGGTCAAGGGCCAACAGGGAAGGCCTTGAATTCTCCTCGATCTATGGGGAGGTTGGTCAACCACTTTGAGGTGTCAACTCTTCATGGGACAATGATACACACCAACCTAAGAAAGTCTACGATTGTTGAGCACACTACTATAAAAATTCCTATATGGAAACAATAGACACAAAAAAGCCTCGTTAATGCTCTAACTCGGGTGGATTAAGTCCTGAGACAACAATAATCACCAGGTAGGGTAAAGGGTATTTCAGATGAAGGCATGCATTTATTGTCCCATGGACCGATGAACGAAGGAATGAGAAGTGACTATCCTGACCTCCACTAACTAGCCTTATCTAGTGCAAGTACCCACGCTTCACAAGGCACCCTCCAATAGTACTGAGAAGTGTGATGTGAAATCAGCCCCAAGTACCATGGAAAACCCCCGTAGTCACCTTTTGAGATCCCTAGGAATGGCCACTAATGTTACCAACTCACGGTCAATGTCCAGGGGGTACAGTTGACAGTCGGGATCGAACATATGGGTAGGGTATCTAAGCATGAAGCCTCGAAAGCACCGCCTCTCACGGCGGTATAGGTACTAACGAAATCCCCAATATATGATCTTTCCTCTACACTTAGTTAAGTACTGGAAGGGTCTCTCCTAGACTCTCCTTTACGCAACCTCATGTTTATCTCCTGTGTTAGAGGAGGATCTGAACTATACTATATCATGGTTGGATTTAGGCTCTCCCTAGCTCATAATCCTATGTTTATCTTGTGGCCTTGGATAAATTTACTCTCCACCCTAAACCAAGGCTCTCACTTAAACTTGTTCGCGTACCCTATAAAAGTGAAGATGTCTAATAAAATTTTAGTTAATCGTTCATTTTAAGGGTGTTGTTACTCAACAAAGGCACTGATGAAACTTGAATGGTGTTTATGATAGACTCCAAAATTAAATAACTTAAGAACACAATGTGGTATGTGGTTTCTTCAAATGAAAATGGTGTGCAAAAATGGTTAAAAAAAACTCTTTTTATCTTCAATGGTGAAAACAAAATATTTTTGAATGCAAGATTTGAGACACTTCGTAATGCAACCTAGAATCTATTTTCAAAGACCTAATGAAACACCAAACACAAAACTTTGCAAATAGAGGTTGTTTTATTTGAAAAAGGCCACCACTACCAAAGAAAACTATAATTCAAAGCAACTTGAATGCTAGTTAACATAATATTTTCTTTCAATGATCACATGCAAGGGTCCAAGAAATGGGTAACAATAAAGCAATCATATTTTTGTTCTTTTTCGTTTTCAAAAGAAATTTAAAAAAAGGATTGCAATTTTTTTTTTCTTTTATAAACAAGGAAAAGTAGGTATAGAGTCAGAAAGCACTCAGCCAAGAAACCACTGAAAACTCAGTGAGACTCGATGTTCAACCAAACAAACAAGGATGATCTCCCAATCAACCTAACAAACCTTATGCAAACCGACTAAAGCAATATCTTTTTCTTTTCTCTGTATAAATTTTCATATTCGAGAAAGTAAAATCCAGAACGACACTTAGGATACTAAAGCAAACTGAAAGAAATAACCACCACTTCTAGACTCCACAAAAGATTTAAAAAAAAACCTACTTTCACACAAGTTTGCGACTGTGTGCGTAGAAACTCACGGATATCCATGGGTTTTAAGCCTGCAAATCATGGATGTAGAAGGGAATATCATGGATGGATTTGCAATTTTGGAAAAATAAAAGACCACACCGGAAAGGGGGGCTTCCAAACACCCAGGAAAGATCCCCGAGAGGATAAAAATTTACACAAGAACTCAAGAAAACACTGAAAAGTACTAAAAAAGAGGAGAAAAACAAGAAACCCTAGAAATTGACCCAAAATAGGAGAACATCCTGAGTGGAGTCACCAATTATGTTACTAGGATATTTCCACCATGACCTTGGGTTGTGTCATGGCAGTGCAAGACTGGATATAAAATATTAAATCTACCCTCACAATCAAACATGCAAACAAATAATAATTACTTTTTCACAGAGAGAGATAGGGAAATGAGAGAAGAGAAGGTGTGCACCTTAAACCCTTTGTCTGAGTCAATCCCTGCTCATGTTTCTCTAAATGCTCCTAGTCTCTGCTCGTACAATCCTGCAATAAGAGACCTAGATTGTATTGCAACGAGGTAGTTATAGGTCCTACTATCATATATAAAAGGTATAATTGAAATCATATATGAATAAATATGAACATATCATATTGCAATGAAAAAAATGAACACAAGATTGGAAGGAAATAACACTCTTCAATTAATTAGTGAAATAAGAGAGTTAGTTAAAACTTGACATTGCTTCTGGCACAACTTTAGAACCAATCACCTGGGTTCCTCCTGAAGTCCTTCAAGTATCAACTCAATGAAACTCTTCCTCGAATAGTCCGATAAGGATAGGAACACACCTTATGACTATATACGAGAGGAAGTAACTCTGGAAAAGGAGTTTCCAGGTTGGGGGAAAACTTCTCAGAGGATGAAGGGGAAGGGAAACTTGCTCAATTCTCTCAGCATAACCTTGCACCACTAGACTTTCCCTCATTATTTCCCCCAAAGGTCATTTTATACTCTCCCAAAGGGGTTGGGTAGGTTGAAATATGTTTTGTACGATCTTGGGGACATTGGGAAACAAGCCCAACCAAAAATACCGCCCGAAATATCATAATTTTTTTTATTTTTCATCATTTTTTAAGGCATCTGCAGGTTGCACACTATAAAGGCACATATGTACTCCATGTGTTTCTCAAATTAAACTTGTGGATATGTTCAAAAGCCATGTTTTTTATATGACTTGGATGAGGCAAGGTGGGATTTTGATTTTGCAAGCCAAAGGGAAGGGTGGGCCATATCACAAATCAATAGGTGTGGAATTTTGTGTTATAAAATTGACATTATTGCACAACTCCATTCCATTCAAGCCACTGAGACACCCTATGTGCATCCTGACCTCCAATCCATCCTCTCCAAACATCAATTTGTTTTTTCCACTCCCCATGGACTTCCCCCTTCTCATGGTGTTCATGATCATTCCATTCCCCATCTCTTCCCCGAAAACCTTCCTCCCAATGTTCATCCCTATCGTCATCCCTTTTCCCAAAAAAATGAAATTGAGAAAATTGTTCAATAATTGCTAGTTGCGGGTGTTATCCATCCTAGTACTAGCCCCTATTCTTCTCCTATGGTCATGGTACTTAAGAAAGAAGTCTTTTGGTGCATGCGTCCTGACTTTAGTGCCCTCAACAAAATCACCATAAAAGAAAAATTTCCCATTCCTTTCATTGATGATCTCTTGGATGAATTAAGTGGTGCCCAATACTTTACTAAACTTGATATTCATTATGGCTACCACCAGACACATATGAAATAGGTAGACATTGCTAAGACTGCCTTTCGAACTCATGAGGGCCACTATGAGTTCTTGGTCATGCCCTTTGGCTTGTGTAATTCTCCCTCCACTTTCCAAAGCCTCATCAATCATGTCTTTCATCCTTTTCTCCGTCATTTTATCTTAGTATTATTTGATGATATTCTCATCCATAGTAAAACATGGACAACCCATCTTTCTCATGTGGGTCGATTTCTTCATCTACTCTCTTAGCATCAAATTTTCCTTAAAAAATCTAAATGTGATTTTGGAGCTTCGAAAGTGGAGTACTTGGGTCATATTGTTGGCAAGGATGGTGCCAGAGTGGATCCTAAGACAATTGAAGCTATGTAGGATTGGCCTCGCCCCGAGACTCTCAAAATCTTGTGTAGTTTTATGGGTTTAACAAACTATTATTGCAATTTTGTTAAGAATTATGGAAAAATTGTGGCCCCCCTCACTACTCTCCTTAAAAAGAATACTTTCACTTGGACTCCAATAGTTGATCATTCCTTCCAAGCCTTGAAGGAGGCTATGTGCACCACTCCTGTCCTATCCCTTACTGAATTCACAAAGAAATTTATCCTGGAATGCGATTCTTAAAGGAAAGGAATTGGAGCATTCCTTATGTAATATGGTTGGCCTTTGGCCTTTACCAGCAAAAAATTGTCCGAGTGACATTTGGGCCAATCAATCTATGAAAAAGAAATGTTGTATATTTTTCATGCCGTGGATCTCTGGTGCCCTTATCTATTGGGGCAAAGCTTCCAAATTAAGATAGATCATCAGAGCCTCGAGTATTTTATGGAGAAACCTCTATCATCCCCAGAGCAACAAAAATGGGTGACTAAGCTATTTGGATATGATTATGAGATCATTTACAAGAAAGGAAAATAAAATGTGGTTGTTGATGCTCTTTCAATAAAATATGAAGATGAAGGGTCCCTCTCCTTCATTGTACCAAATTGGATCCAAGATGTTCGCCAGGAATGGATGCAAGATCCCAGATTTTTGTGTCTAGTCTAACAATTGCAAGCCAATTCTCTAGTTTCCCTAGGGTAATCTTGGCACCATGATGAGATTTTCTACAAAGATCATCTATATTTAAGCAAAAAATCAAAACTTAAATCCACTGTGCTTTTTGAGCTTCATACTACACCCACAACTCGGCACTCATGGTTTACCAAAACCTATGACAAGGTCAAACTTTCTTTTTTTCTGAGATAGTATGAAACATGACGTCCACACTTTTGTGGTGGAATGTGATGTCTATAAATGCAACAAGGGAGAAACAGTTAAGGCCCCTGTCACACTATAACCACTTCCAATTCCACCCACTATTTGGAGGGATATCTCTATGGATTCCATTGTGGGCTTACCTAAATTAGGAAATAAGTCAATCATCATGGTGGTAGTTGATCATATTTCCGAATATGCTCATTTCTATGCTCTTCAACACCCATTTACCACCTCCACCATGGCTTAAATTTTCATGGATAATATCTTCAAGCTTCATGGCATGCCTCATTCTATTGTTTCTGACCGAGATCCCACTTTCACCAGACAGTTTTGGCAAGAATTGTCTAGGCTACAGGGCACCCAATTGCATCTTAGCACAACTTATCATCCTCAGATTGATGTCCAAACTGAATTTGTCAACAAGTATTTGAAAAAATATTTGAAGTGTTTTTCATCCGAGAGAAGGAATCAGTGGGCTCATTGATTACCACTTGTTGAATGGTGGTGCAATACCTCTTACCATACAACTACTCGCATGACTCATTTTGAAGAAATATATGGACAAAATACACCTTTCATTCTCTCATACATTCCAAGTGTCTTGAAGGTTCATGAAGTTGAAAAAACTCTTACATTTCAAGAGGATATTCTTCGTTCCCTCAAAGAGAATTTGGTAATGGCTTAGAATCGCATGAAGCACAAGTAGATCAAGGTTGTTTTAAACATCAATTTGTTGAAGGGGACCAAGTGTTTCAGAAACTTGCACCTAAATTTTATGGTTCTTATACAATTCTCAAGTTTGTGGGACGTGTCGCCTACTGGTTATCCTTTCAAATTCATTCTAAGCTCCATCTAGTTTTTCATGTCTCGTGCTTAAAGAAGGTGATTGGAAATAAGTGCCAAACTCAAACCAGTCTCCCTGATTTGGATGAAGAAGGATCCATATAGCTATATCCACAAGCAATATTGGACCAGCATGAGCATTGTCTCTGTCATCACGCCATCAAGGAAGTGTTAGCACAATGGAAAGATACAACTCCAGCATATGCCACCTTGGAACCATCTACCATTCTGCAACAATTTCCTCATCTCAATCCTTGAGGATAAGATTGTTTTTAAGGGGGAGGGAATGTTAGGGACCTAACCTCCCTAACCCCTCATGTAGGTAGAATAATCTATTTTCCATTTAATAAATGCCAATATTAATAAGTCCTAGTAATAAGGAAGAATAAGTCAAATGTAAGAAGACCTAATAGAAGCTTCTGCTTCTAGAAGTTCCTCTAGATTGTTCTTGTGGTAGATAGATTTAGTATAAATAGGAGTTGAGGGCATGAGAAGTTTTTTCTTGAGATTTATTGCAATAGAACTCTTCTTTGTTGGAGGTTTCCCCCTCGAAGAGGCAAGTGAATATTGTTTCCTATCAATAAAGATATTATTTTGGTGTTGTGGTTTCATCTATTGTGTTGTTCCGTTGTTATTCTTTGCAATATTTATGTTTGTTTCTATTATAATAGATTTGGTACCTAACATCAAGTCCTAGTTCTACCCTATTGGGTATGTAGAGAACCAGTGGATCTATTCACATCACTTCAGGAAGAGGCAAGAACAAAGTGTGCAAGAGTATGCAACTAAGTTACAAAAAATGTTGATTATGTTGGGTATATATCCAAAGAACCCATATGTACTCCTAAATTATTTGAGGGTATACTCAATCATTTTTGGAAGAAATTCATGCTCTTTAAACCTAGGATAGTTGATGAGGCCTATGTCTAAGCACAATACCTAGAGAATATAGGCAATAAGAAAGGATATCCAATTGGTTCCAAATAGAAAGACCACCAAGATTCTTTCTAGGAGGGGAAGAAGAAGTGGAAAGGAAAAGACAAGAAGATAAACACTACACATTAGTTCAAGCATCCAAAAAAACACTGCAACCATTGTAATATAAATGGTCACACCAAACATAAGTATTGGAAGCTACATAAAGAGATGAATCCAAAGAACCGTAAGAAGGATTCCAAGAAGAAGAACCTGCTATCCATGTATTCAAGAAAACTGGTAGAGAGTAACTTAGATGTGGATGAAAATATTGTCTGCATTATAATGCAGAAGGAGGTGAAACTAAGTATCCTTCATAACAAGGAAGAGAAGGACATCACTTAACATTTCCATATTAATATCCATATCAAGAATACAAAGGTGAATCCCCTATTTGATTCCAGTTCACATACCAACCTCATAGAAGAAGATTTGGGCAACAAGATTGAATTGTAATTTCATGATCATCCTAACCCATATCCATAGGGATGGGTAAATTAAAATGCATAGCTCAAGGCCACTAAACAATGTAAGATAAAATTTTGTATAAGTGAAAACTATATTGATAAAGTGATTGTAGATGTATTACCACTTGATGTGTGTGGTGTGGTGTCTGGAAGCCCCTACATGTATATGAGGGATGCAATATTCATGAGGAGAGAAAACCAATACTACTTGATCAAGGATGAGAAGTCTTTCATCATAAATGCACACAAAGGTAAATCCGATATCACTTCAGTAAGTGCTATCCAAGCCAAGAAATTGATTAGTTCTAGTGGGAAGTTTGTATTGCTTTTCTTAAGAGAGAAAAATATAGGTGATGAATCGATAAAAGTAAAGGAATATTTGGAGGGATGTACTAAAGAATAGAAATGTCAATTGGAGGAGTTTTTGTAGGCATATAGACAAGTGTTTCAGGATCCTAAAGGGTCACCATCTAAGAGGGAAGTGGAATACGAGATATATTTTTTTCCTGACTCCCCATTTCCAGGTATTGGGTTGTACAGATAGTATGTCCTAGAAACAAATGAAGTGAAGAAACAATTGTAGTAGTTTATAGAGAAAGGAGTAATTTGACCAAGAACCTCACATTATAGGTCACCTATCATCATAGTACCCAATAACAATGGGACTTGCTGAATGTGTATTCACTACAGATATTTAAACAAGATCACCCTCACGAATCAATACCCTCAACCCGAGATTGATGATTTGTTAGATCAATTGTAGCATGCCAATTAATTCACCAACTTCCATCTCAAATTAGAATACCACCAAGTGTGAGTTAAAGAATAAGACACATGGAACACCACCTTCAAGACAAGGCAAGGTATATATTAATGATTGGTAATGTATTTTGGTTGATGTAATGAACCAACTACATTTATGTGTTTGATGAATTATTTATTGTGTCCCTTTCTAGATTCATTTGCGATAATGTACTTAGATGCTATATTGGTTTATATCTCTACCTAGGAAAAGCATATCTCATGTCTCATGCAAGTGTTAGAGACTCTAAAAAATCATCAGTTGTTGGCTAACCTTAAGAAAATTGAGTTTTCTTAGCAATTATCGGTGTATTTGGGGTCTATGATTGATAGAGAGGAACTCAAGATAGATCCCATGAAGATGGATTTTATCCTCAAGTAGCTAGTTCCTACTAATGTCATTGAAGTTAGGATCTTTGTTAGGGAAATGTGATACTTGTAGAAGTTTATAACTTCCTTCTCAGCTATAGTTGTGCCACTTCATACCATAAAAACCAATGGTAAGAGTTTCTAGTGGTGTAAGAATCAATAGAAATATTTTGCTGAGTTGAAACAAAATATCAATCAAGAACCAATTCTTGCATTACATAATTTGCATAATATTTTCGAAGTGGAGATGAATGCTAGTGGATATGCTATTGGAGAGGTCTTGATGTAGGGAGGTAAGTTAGTATGCTATCATTAAAAAACATATCATGGTGGAGTCATGAACTATCTTACATACAATAAGGAACTCTACGCCATGGTTAAATCTATTAAGAAGTGGAAGCACTACCTAATGGGAAAGGGAACCAATATCCACATTTATCGGTAGCCACTACAGTATTAGAAATCCCAAAGTAATCTTCAACAAACCAGACACTTCAAGTGTGTTAGGGTCCTATAAATTATAGGAAGTCTGATTATTCAGTTTCTATTTGTTGTTGCTCTCATGAAAGCTCCTGACTTGCTTGGTTTCCTCGGATGACTTTTCCCATGTTAGTGTTTGTCAGTGTTGCCAGTCAACAATGATCAAATATTCTCTTTCAAGGTTGTTAATAGGGTCCTAGGTCAAATGTTTAGGTCTTCAAACAAAAATTTGGTCACTGGTTAGTGTGTCTAGGTGTGTTACTACTCCTTTCAGTTCATGATTTAGTCATGCCATCACTCATTTTGAGGAGTCATCACTGAAATGTCTTCATCACCATCTTAGTCAACCAGTCAATCTACACCTTTGACTTCACCAACACAATAAGAGGTCTCAAGAGGGCACTTGAGCTGCAAAAGGAACCATCTTTACCAAAAGGCCTAATGACTATTGATAAACTCACTCTAACAGAAATTGAGAAAGATAGGGAATATTGGTTTGATAGGGTGAATTTCCACTTGGAGAAGCTTCTTAATAGGGAAAACACGAACAAAAATTTACAAATACACATGGACATGCATTATTATACAAGGAACAAGGTCTTCCAAATCAGAATCAAGCAAGTGAAGAAGAAACTGAATCAAACCCTAATGAGGAAAAAAGAGAAGGAAAAAATTGACTTGCTAGATGAGGCCTCCCTCATGGCTTAACATATCATCTCCTGGATTCATGGAACAATTTTGGGTAAATTTTGAAAAAATGTTGTAAAAGTTTGGTTTTTTATGACTTTTGGCCTAAATTGGAAATATCAGTTCAGCCAAAAGCATAGTGCCTTGGTGCTGCGCTTTTTACTCAGACCTCCGAATGCCAAAAGGTTGATATTTGTGGATATATAGTACCCTACACATGTCATATATATACTTGTGGTTCCTTATCAGTAAACAGGTTGGGAGAAAATGCCCAAAAATAGGTAAAAAAATCACTCTCTATCACCTTTCTGCACCAGGCGCTACGCTTTTTGGAGTAGCTGTGGGAAAATGGAATTTTCTCCCTCATGGAGCATACATTTGGATTTATTGAGGTTTATAATGACAACTATACATCCTCCTCTTTCCAATTCATCTTTTAGAAGTGAATTTGAAGCATAGGAAGGCCTTCAAAAGTCCTTCACAAGTTGGGCGTTGCGCTTTTGCAGGGAGGCGCTGCGTTTTTACATAGTCACCATGTTCTCGTCATATATTTAAAACCCCATACTGGTTTTCCATGAAATTTATATGGGATATGCATTAGGATGAGATGAAAACACCCACTTAATTTCAGCTCAAACTAATGCACGGTTTTCGCGAAATGAGCCATCGTCATCTACAACCATTTTGGAACTTTCTCAAGATTTGTGACTCTAATTGAGATGAGATTTTTTGTGGAGGTGAATTATGATGATATTAACTTTATTTTAAAATTACATCCCATTTGGATTTATCGTTTGAGAGATATGCCCAAAATACAGTTGTTCCAAGACTGTTGTTACGCTTTTGACTATGTTTTTGTCATCATGTTAAAACGAGGTTTATGACCAAATGAAGATGAATTTTCGAAAAATAAAGGAGGTTTATTTTAAGAATGGAACCAATCATAATAACCTCCATTTTTTTCACAGGTGTTATGGTTAAATATATATGAGTTTGTCTTCCTTGTTTCTCTTTTCGCTGCGTTTCTGGACAGTTTGACTTCAAGCCAAGTTTTGAGGGGTTTGGAGCAGGGGTTTTCAAATCTTGATGACTCCAATGTGAACTAGACATCCCAAGATTTCCATTGAGCCTTTTATATATGGATTTGGAGTAGTGGAAGGTTTTCAAAACTCCTCTCCAAGGTTGGCGCTGCATTTTTGCAGATTGGTGTTGCGTTTCTAGGAAATGTGACTGTTTTTTAATTTTCTTGGTCAAAGTTGATTCCCACTGATCTAATTCGAAATATAGTGAATGTATATGATTTAATTAAGTTTCATGGGGTTGAATTAGAGTTTTCCATGTGGATTTGGTGATATTGAATGCTTGTCAAAGTCAAATTGAGTTAGTTGAGCTAAACTGGGAAGTCTGTTTTGACTATCCTAGCTTTGGGTATTGTTAGAGATCTTTTTGTAATCTGATCCTAGGAGGTAGGATTTGACTCCTCATATGGGGAAATTTATTTTTTATCTATATGTAGACTCAAGAGAATCAAACAAAGGGTTGTATGCTTGGTAATCATAGTGTGGAGCTAGTGTACACCATTTGACAAAAACAATACAGTTGAGGCATTTATAGGATTCTTGTGGCATTTATATTGGTGGAGTACATCTTCCTTTGTTAAATGTTTTATCATTATCTGTGATCATTTTATGTATTTCCCATTCTAATCATTAAAATAAAGTCAAAAGAACATAATTTATTTCATATACTCTGCCTCTGGTTTTTTAATGATCTATATGTTTTTCATCTGAAACTAAGTGAAGGAATTCATTATTACTCCTCTGCTTAGTGGACTTTCCCCTCTTTTCCTTATTTTTCATTCCATTTCATCTGAATAGATCCAACATAGGTGCCTATCCTACCCTATAATGTTTCCTATAGAATCTGCCTTGATTTTACACAGACTCTTTGACCCCATTGCCCAATGGCCCATTTTCTTTGTTCCAACCAAACAATTAAAAAAACAAATAAAAAAACCTTGGCCTATCATAACTATCCTAAAATTTCAGAAGAACATAGCTAAATCAAATAGAGAGAGCCCTCTCTGGGTCTAGGTGGGATAGATCCTAGACTCCAAAGTGGTTTGTGGTTACCTCTTTCAATTTCTTCCTCAGCCTGAGAAATTACGGAGTGCTAACAAAGTGGATGGGGTTTTTTCAGTAGTTTCATCTACTCATCAAATATAACAAAGGTGAAACTAATGAGTTGGAAGACATGCTTTCAAGGACACCCACGTCCAAGTTTGCAACTTTGGGAAATCTTATGCACACGGAGCCTTTTAACCATGATGCATACAAAGAGGCATACACTGAAGATGAGGAATTTAAAGTGGTGCTTCAACAACTATAGGATCAAATTCATGTAGAAGATGGTGATGATAAGGCTAACTATCACCTAATGAATGGATTTCTATACAAGCTTGGCAATCTCTGTGTTCCTAAAGGTGAAAGATCGAAACTTATCAAAGAGGCTCACATCTCTAAGTTTGTTGGAAATTTTGGTGTTTGGAATATAGTTTCCAACTTACAAAATTATGTGTATTGGCCCAAAATGAAAGATGTAGCCTAGTTTATTAGAGGACGCATACAGCTTTTTTGTACCCACTAGACCCTATGATAGCATCTCCATGGATTTTTTGGGTGGTTTTCCAACAACCAAGAAGGAACATGACTATATGTTTGTGGTAGTTTACAGGTTCAACAAGACATGCATTCTTATGCCTTGTAAAAATACTATTAAAGGACAAGAAGCAACAAAACATGTTCTTTGAAAATGTTTGGGTGCACTTTGGCATACCAAGAAGCATAATCTCAAATAGGGACACCATATTTCTCAATGCCTTTTGGACTACACTTTAGGAGAATATGGAAATCAAGTTGAAGAGATTTACAACTTTCCATTCATAGATAGATGGGCAAACAAAAGTAGTCAACAAGTCATTGGTTCTTCTCTTGAGGGGTTACAATTAGAAGCATCCAAAGACATGGGATGAAAATTTGATTTATATTCAACACTTGTATAACAGAAAGGTACATATATTGGTAAGTCCAATTTTGAAACTTATTTTGGGTATTTCCCACCATCACCCTTGGATGTTGTATATAGATAATAAGGGGGAGTGATAGAATACATCATAGGATATGTATTAAAACAAAAAAAAATGTTGAAAAAAATTAGGCATATCTATTTGTAAGTATAAGAGACATTGAAGAAGTCATAGGAAAAGTACAAGGCCTAACATGATCAACACAAAATTGAGAAAACATTCAAGGTGGGAGACATAGTTTGGTTGCATTTAAACAAAGAAACGCTACAAGGTCCTAGTAATAATATCAAGGCTTTGTGCTATTGTCCTTTTGAAGTATTGGAGAAGGTGGGTGCTAATTCCTACAGACTAATTCTACCCCTATAAATGCACATTTACTCAGTAGTGAATGTGGAAAATATAAAACTCTATGAGCCTTTCATGTTGGATCATGAAACTGAGGAGCAGGTCTTACCTACCATAGAGGACTTGACACCAAAATCTCAAACAAAATTGGAAGAAGATACATTTTTGTAGAAATCCAGAACTACCAAATACGGACATCATGAACTTAGGAAAATAGGGTTGAAAGTGTAACTTCCAAGCAAGGAAAATGGTACCATGGCGAGAAGGTAGAGGAAAAAAATACTCACCTAATTTACTAAAATATTTTGGGGACCAAAATCCTCCCTAAATGGGTAAGTACAATCCAAAACAAATCATTATATAGTTTTCCATCTATCTTGGTACTTAGTGAGAGGAAAAATTGGAAGGCCCATTTTAGGGGAAAGCCCTAGTTTGGTGATTTGGGGTCTAAGAACTTCCAAAGCGTGTTTGAGGCATCAAACGACACTTTTGGGGTAAAAAATTTACAAACTTACTATATACCCCCTCAATGTTTTTCTACACAATGTACTATTTCCAATTGTGAGAAAATCACCTAAATTGGAGTTGATATACAGAATTTGTGTCTCACATAAGTTGGCCTACCATATTGACCACCATGGTACCAAGTGGATGTCACAAAAAATCCCATTATTCACACATGTGGGGTTATTCATGTGTGGAATTTCAAGAATATTCTAGAGGTTCCAAGACCCTAACACTAATTTAGGTTTGAGGCATGCAAAAACCCTAACCCCAACCATAACGTTAGACAACTATCAACTATGTTAAATCCTAGACTACTAGGAAAGGAAGGGGTATCATTATTTTTCTATTGCTATTGTTCCATAGCTCATTGTTCCATAGCTCACACATCTAGGAGTAGGATATTAAAGCACAATAGAGGAGGTAGAAGTTTCTATAGAATCCATTCAAGCCACAATGTCCATGGCTACTCCATAATGAGTTCCCCATTTCTTTGTACTTGCATTTCATAATTGAGAAGAAGAGAGAAAAGCATAGACCTCACCTTCTAGCTTAGTTTTCTCGAATATTAGGTTTCACAAGTCACATCTTGTGTTCATTTGTATGGACAGTGTGTTGATTTTCTTGTTTATTTCATTTCAATTTTAATTATTTCCATAACTTTAAGCACTACACTAATAATATTAAATGTAATATTTAAATTAATAAATTACGTAATAAAATATTTTAGCATATTATAATATTTTTTGTAATAAATAATTCAAGTGAAATATCCATGACATACTAATAAAATCATATCCATAAAATTATAAAAAATAATATAAAATCAAATATATTATTGCAAAAAATTATTATATAAAAAATAAACATAATATAAACTCATTTATCATTTTCCTTCTTCCATTTATTTAAAATAGTTCACCTTCATTTTTATTACATTGTCATCACTTTTTTTTGATATACTCACTAACATAAAACTTATGATGTTTTCCAAACATTGTCATCACTTTTTTTACATACTCAATAACATACTTATGATTTCCAACTTATGATGTTTTCCCTTCACCAAGAACCCCAACGTTCTAAATCTCAGTGAATTTATCATAATTCCCTCGTAATAAAAACTTATTTATCATAGGAATATTTGTTATTTGTAACTTATAATGTAATGTTATCCTGTTACAAAGGGAATGGAATCCAACTCTTTGTTATTTGTAATTTATAATGTTATCCTTGTACAAAGCAAATCCAACTTTTCCTTTTTTTTTTGAGGCATATCATGTTTCCTTAATATGAAAAATACCTCTTCAAATAAATAAAATTAAAATTAATTTTAATAAGACCACATGTATGCAAGGGAGTATATGTTGTCCAACTCATACTAAGAGGTCTGTGTTACTCAATAAATAAAATTAGTAGGACCACATGCATTATTTAAAATTAGTAGGACCACATGCTTTATACATGTAAAAGAATAGATGTTATGTTATTTATTAGTCTTTAGTAGGACCACATGCTTTATACATGTAAAGGAGTAGATGTTGTCTTTCTTATCCGTCCCTCTCGAAGGTAAGTTAGAGATTCTAGTATTTGATAGGGCTTTGACTATTAATCAGTTTGTGTTTGATTTTTTTTTTTTTTTTCTTTCCAAACTCATACATAAGAAAAAATTCATACATAGTAAAAAAATAGTTATTATTTTATATTATTTAAATTGATTTTATTGAATATATTATTAGTTAACAAGATCAAATTTTTATTGTTGGGCTCATCTTAAATAGTTCCAATGTTTTGTTTATCATAAATTTTAGTCTAAGTTTTTAATCTATTATATATATATGTATGTCTTTGAATAGGCTCTAACAAAAAGCATTTTCTACAAGCTTATACATACTAAGTTTATTAAAGTCGTTTATGACGATGAAAATGAGTTTATTGAATGAGGATGATGATGCATTATATCAACTACCAAACAGGTTTATGTATGTGGTGAGTTTTGTTATCACTCTACTCCCTTCATCCACTCCCACAAGGTGCTTTTGCATAGGACTTTCTCCTCCACCGCCATAGGGTGCTTCTACATAGGCCTTTGTCCATCATCATAGTGTGCTTCATATACAATGCATCACTGATTAGATGAAGATACATTATTCGTTGGTTGGAGATACATTGTTCATTCGTTCATGGGCTGAAGTTGTTGTTGGAAAGTTGGACATCTTGGATATGAAGTTAAGGTAGAAACTATCTACAATTACTTACATCTTATGGTGAATGGAAAAGAATCTTAAAGTAAATGGAAAAGAATGGATAGTGATGTTGTTATTATTTTTTTTCATAAACTCTCATCGAGTTTAAATCATGCAGTTGATAATTATTGCTTCTATCCCATCCCGAATGATATAGACTACATACCTGTTGAAATATTGGCCAATACTGAGAGGGGGGGTGAATCAATATTGCTTCTTCTTTTAAAATTTTAGTCAATTATTAATTAACAAATTAATTAATCATAACAATTGATCAACAAGAATGTACTGAATACATAAATTTAAATACAACAATAAAAAGTACAAGTTACAATTATGTGAGAGACACCAATCTCTCTTCTTTTGAGCACCAACTCAAGGAGACACCAATCCCTTGTTTTTAGAGAACCAACTCTAGGAAGCACCAACTACCTTATTTCAGAGGACCAACTCTAGGAAGAACCAACTCCCTTGTTTCAGAGCACCAACTCTAAGAAGCACCAACTCCCTTGTTTAAGAGAACCAACCCTAGGAAGCACCGACTCCCATGTGAAACATGATTTAACCTGCAGAGGACTACAATCCTCTTGAGCTCCTCCCTACCACCCTCGTTGCATAAAAATTTTAATATTTTATTTCTTGGACTATGCTCTTACTTTTGATGTAGACTATAGAGACACTTTCTTTCCACCATACTTTCTGATTTATATAGTATTTCAATAGGTATGAATTTGAACCATTGTGTATTTTAATAATGAACCATTGTGCCTCTTCATTTAATCAACATTAATGGTGACATTTTTGTTTTATTAATATTTGATTTTAATTTTAAAAGACTTCATATCCCTTATAATTCGTTTTATCATTTTATTCCTTTCACATATTGTTTTCTTGTTTCTGGATTAGAAATCTCCAGATAGGTGCTTTCTTCAATCCACTTTCCTTATGACCACGAGCTTGAAACCATGAGATTATCCACTCTAATCATTGTTCCTTTAACGCTTTCTCTTTCTGCCCTTATTCTTGTACATAAGTCCTTATTCAAATGTTCGTGGGCTTATTTACTTCTAGGCCCTTGTCGCCCCTAATCAACTCCTTTACCTTATCATGAGACCGGTGTTGGAACTAAGTCCTTTGTACTTCGACCTTCAGGCTATCCTTGCATTCTTCCAGAGTTTGACCTACCAAAGTGGTCATAAAGTGTAGGTGGTCGGTTTCTACTGGTTGATAGTACCGCTTATGCTATTCTTCCACTATCTAAATCCAACGATTATGAATTAATCAAGTGTTGAGATGGCGCTCCTTATTTTTGTTTCTTAGGGCCTTCATAACTTCGGGACTTTGATTTTTTAGCTGGTAAGAGAGACTAGAGATCCCCGGAGAGCCGAAACCCCAAAATGACGTGGCCATATTAGGTCATGTATTAATTATATTAATCATGGATTAACCCTAAAATTTGGCCTTCAGAACTTCGAACATTTATGCTGGTAGGATAAGCTCGACATCCCCGGAGCCCATAATCCCAAAGTGATGTGGCATGATGACATCTCCTATGTTGACATGGACCCATGGTATGCATGCCACATGTCACCCATTGCTGACATGGTCCTGTTGATGTGGACCTTCTGATGTGGAACCATGTGTCACCTTGATTCATGACTCTCACAGACCTTATGTTCCAAATGGACCTTGACACTTGTCACCAGTTGATTAGGCCACATGTCATCTTCTGCCACATGTCTCCCTCTTGGATCATTGATCTAGACTGCTTGATCAAAAGATTGAAAAAGGTCCTGAAGGGATCTTAGATCGACGGCCTGGGTGATTTTGGTACTCTGGGACTCCGGGATATTACAAATCTAAAGTTGTTTAAATCCTCGGAATTATACCTGTCAATTTTATTACACTATCCTTCCACTTCTTGATCTAACAACTCACATTACTCCTGAATTCTTCCCTAGATCTAACGGTTGGTGGGATTTCAGGGTTTCAACACTTCGTAGCTTCGTACCTCTACCTTATATTTAATAGTCTCCAAAGTGGAAAAATCACCGACATATAATTGGATTTAATCTACGGTTGAAGATTATCGATCCCAATATGATGGTTGGGACTTATCCCTCTAGCTCCACCTCGATCTAACGATTTGGAATTAATCTTCCTATAGATCGATGGTTCCTGTGGATTTACACCATGGTTTTTGTCAACGATGAAGGATCGTTGATCCTTACTAGTGATTAACGATCAACGGTCAGGGTTTCTCCTGACTTTAAAAAAACTTATTTGTTAAAACAATAGGTTTTGTTTATGCACTTATGCAAGGATTTCGATCCAATCACGCTTCTTCCAAGCGCTCTTCCAAGTGATCTTCCTTTTTTTTGTGGATCCTTTGCATGTGCTATCTATCCTGAGCTTTAGGACTCGTGCTTTGTTTTCTACAATCGACATTAATGACAATCAATCTTCCAACAATGTCTCCCTTTGGCATTGATGGAAACTTAGTAAAACCTTTCTTCGAAATATTATCCCCCTTTTTTGTTTTACTGTGTAGCCTCCCCCTTTGATAGAAATGATGGAACAGATCTTCCTTTTCTCTCCCTAAGATGATCCTCCCCCTGTTCATGTGCTCCCTCTGTTTGATGAAGATTTTCTTGTTTTAATGAGGTATGGGAATTACTCCCAATTTCTATCGAATATTTTCAAAAGCACCTTTTGGTAGAGGTTTTGTGAATATGTTTGCAATTTTCTCTTTAGTATCAACATATTCCACTTTGACTATCTTTTGAGAAACCTGATCTCTCATAAAATGGTATTTAATTGGGATATGTTTGGTTTTAGAATGCATAACAGGATTCCTAGAGAGGTTTATAGCATTGGTATTGTCACAGTTAAGAAGAATTGGATGATCATACTTTACTTGTAGGTATTCTAGGGTTTTTTTCATCCAAATTACTTGAGTGCAGCAGGTGGCAACAAAAATATATTCATCTTATTCTATTGACGGTGATATAAATGTTTGCTTCTTACTTAGCCATGATACTAGACACTTTCCTAGGAGGAATGCTCCTCGATTGGTGTTCTTCCTATCATCCACACTACCATCCCAATCTACATAAGTATATGCATTTGATGTAAAATATTTTTTTTGGATACCATAATCCAAAATCCAAGGTAGCTCTTAGATATCTGAATATCCTTTTTACTACCTTCAAATGAGTCTATTGAGGTGCAGATTGAAATATTCCTATTAGTCCTACAACTTGTATGATATCATGTCTTGTTTTTGTTGCATATAATAGGCTACCAACCATTGATCTATACATGGTTTGGTCTACCTTTGGTGAATCATCATCTAAGCTTAGTTTGCATCATGTAACCATGGGAGTTCTCATAGATTTTCAATCTTCCATTTGAAATTTCTTTAGCATTTCCTTGATATATCTGGTATGGGATATGAATATCCCTTTGTCTATCTGAGTAACTTGTAAACCCAAGAAGAATGTTAGTTCACCTAGCATAGACATCTCAAATCCTTTATGAATTTATCTAGCAGACCATTTTCAAAGTATAGTCAAATTACTTCCAAAAATGACATCATCCACATATACCACAAAAAAAATCATATTTTGTTCTTCAATTTTGATATATAGGTTGTTGTCAATAGTCCCTCTCTTGTATCCTTGTTGTTGTAGATAGTTATCAAGCCTTGGGAATCATGCTCTGGGAGCTTGTTTAAGATCATACAAAGCCTTTTTTAGTTTACATACATACTCTTGATTTTATGTCAACTTAAATCCTTCAAGTTGTTCTAAATAGACTTCTTCCTCTAAGGTTCCATTTATAAATGTTGACTTGACATCCATCTGATAGATTTTGAAGTTTTTGAAGCATGCAAATGCCAAAAAAATTATGATAGCTTCTAATCTTTCCACTGGGGCAAATGTCTCCTCAAATCAAATTCCTTCAACTTGGGCATATCTCTTGCATACTAATTTGTCTTTATGCTTTATAATCTGTCCATTTTCATTAAGTTTAATCTTGAAAACCCATTTGGTCCCTATCACATTTTTGTCTTTTGGTCTTAGTACCAGTTCCCAGGTCTGATTTTTCTCTATTTGGTCAAGTTTTTCATTCATTTCTTTTATACAATATTCATTCGTGTTGGCTTCCGAAAATGATTTGGGTTCTACCAGAGAAAGCATTATTTGTTCTGATTCAAATGTAAGTAGTTTCTACTCCACTTTTACCCCCCTATGATTTGTCTTTCAGGGTGATTCTTTTGAACTCTTTTTGATGGAGCTTTTGGCAAGGGTGTTTCTTCCTCATCATTTTCTTCATCAATTTGTGGTTCATTCTCTTGTATTTCTTCAACATCTTCTTCATTTTTTGATTCGCCATCTTCTTCATCATCACTAGTTCTTCTCCATTCATCAAATTTTGTTTTATTTTGATATTTTATTTTTCTCAAATTTTAGATCTACTTTTACATTTTCAATTTATACTATTTTGTGAAATCTTATATTATAGCATCTGTAATCATTTTTGTTGGGTGGGTAACCAAAGAAATATCTCCTCATATAATCTAGAATAAAATTTTCCTAATTTATCATCATCCCTCTTAATAGAGCATTTTCTCCCAAAGACTCTGACGTGTTTGATTAATGTTGGTCTACAAAACCATAGCTCATAAGGTGTCTTGCTATGGTTAACTCAAATATGTGATCGATTGAGTTTGTGAACTTTTGTATATACTGCATCTCTCCAAAAATTATATAGAATTTTGTATTCATTCAACATTGTTCTTGCAACCTATTGAACAATTTTTTTTTTTCCTTTCAACAACTCCATTCCGTTGAGGAGTTCTTGGAGTTGAAAATTGTCTCTTGATTCTATGATCTTCACAAAACTTGTTGAATTATTTAGAGGTAAATTCCCCTCCATTGTCTGATCTCAGACATTTTATCTTTATATTTGTCTCATTCTCCACATAAGCTTTGAATGCCTTAAACTTTTCAAATGCCTTTGATTTTTCTTTGAGGAAGTATACCCAAGTCATCCTTTTATAGTCATCAATAATTAAAATGAAGTAATGTTCCCCTTGTATACTTATAATCCTAGTAGGCCCACAGAGGTCAATGTGAACAAGCTCCAAGGGTCTTGATGTAGATTATTCTTTTGTCTTGAATCTGACTCTTGTCTGCTTCCCAAGTTGAAAATGCTTACACATAGGGTCTGAAGGTTTTATAACCTTTGGCACGTCCTTCACTACTTCCTTTCTACTAGCTTTGATTATATTTTCAAATCTCAAGTGTCCCATTCTTTTGTTCCGTAGCCAACTTTCATCTACTTGACTCATGTAGAAGTCTTCTTCTTTTTCAATATCTAAATATATACATTACTTGAGGTTCTTGGTGCAATAGCTACTAATTTTCCTGATCCTTCCTTCCTAATTTCACATTTATGGTAGTAAAAAATGAGTATATGTACTTGATCACGAGTTTGGATTACACTTAGAAGCTTAGGCTTCATATTTTCAACTAGTAGCACATTTTCTGTTTATTTTTCTTGTTTCCCAGAGTGACTGTGTCTTTTCCAAGTATTTTGGCAGATACATTATCTCCAAATGTGACACTTCCTTTTTCCTTCTTTTTCGGATTGATAATTTTTGTTCTATATCTTGTCATGTGCTTAGCGCATCCACTATCAATATACCATTGACACTTTTTATTCTTGGCATACATGGCTACTTTACATTATGTTACCTTTTCTTCCACATGTTTTATTTCCAAATCTTTTTATCTTTATTGTTGGGAATACTTATCTTCAAGGATTGCATTGTCAATCTACATTCATTGGCTTTATGGCCATAATTGTTGCACCTGTGACATTCAACATTGTAATCTTGTAAAGGAGAGAATGAATTATAATTTATTTTCTCTGCATTATTCTTATTGTTCTTATATCTTTGGACATTTTTAGGATTGTACTTTCTATAGGCTTTACAATGTATTGCTTTATGTCCAAAATTATTGCAAGAGGATAAATATCCAAGGAATATATGTTGATATCTATTAGGGGGAGTCCTTATGGTCATTGTAGTCTTTTTGTCATCTTTTTTTTTTGTAGGGGGTGTTGATTTCTGTTTATTACGAACAATATTTAATGGTACAATCTTCCCCTTGTTATCTTCCCTTTTTAAGGGGATTTTAAGAGCACATGCATAACTGATTGGTTGTTTGTCAATCTTCTATTTTGTAGAGCTTGAATATTGATCATATCCCAGTCATGTATTATCATTTGGTGATATTTGACTAAAAGTTCATTTAAGATTTTTGAATTGTTCTCAAATATTGATTGGTTGTTTCCTTTCTCAAGTTCCCTCTTTAGTTGAACAATTTTAGTCTCTAGCTTCTTACAATATTGTTGTTTTTCGTTGAGTTTCTTATTCAAGACTTCCTCATTTCTCTTGGCTTCTTGAAGTTGAGTCTTTAGGTCAATGATGATTTTCTATGATTCTTTGATGCGTTTGAAACTTCATTTTCTCTTAATTGTTGTGCTTCTTCAAATTCTAGCAGTTGTCCCCTCAGTAACTTTTTCCTTTTTTTATACTTTCTAAGTTCATCTAGAGAATTGATTAGTTATGCTTAAAGGTCTACTTCTCCTTCAACCTCATATTTTTCCTCAATCTCAAAAGTATTTTTATAAGGATTATATTGTGTTTCTATACCCATAAATAGATGTTCTGACTCTACATATTCACTTTCTTCATATGAATTGTTGTCCTCTTTGGTGTAAAAGGTATTCTTCATTTTGTTTTTGGTTTTTCTCTTTTTATGTTCCTTGAAAGTTATTTCATCATCACTTTCTTCTTGTTTTGGATAGGGACATTTGGAATAAAAATGCCCAATATTTCCATAATTAAATAATTTTATAGGAAGCTTTCCCTTGTATTTACCAGTTTCTTCATGCAGTTAGCTACTTCTTCATTAGATATCTTTGTCTGATATTCATTAGACATCTACCTATGATTTTTCTTTGATTTTGATGCCTTGAAAGTCGTTTCCCCTTTAGATGGATTTTCTTTCCCTGTTCTCATCTCATAGGCTATGAGAATCCCATGGAGTTAATCCATTGTGAGCTTGTCTAGGTTTTCTCTATATTCTAGGGTGGAAACCTTGTCATCATATATCATAATCAATGTTCTCATTACTTTCTAAACAATGTATTTGTCTTCTATGTTTTCTCCTAATGTTATGATTGAATTGTCAATTTCATCTAATCTCTTTAAATATTCTGCTATTTTTTTGTCTTCCTTCATTTTTAGATTTTCAAACTGAGTGTTTGAAGTTTATCTTGCTTGACCTTTCCATATCCTTCATATATGATCTTCATTTTGTCCCAAATTTCCTTTTTTGATTTACATTGCATCACTTTTACAAATATAGGATTTGTTAACCCCCCAACAATAGCATTAACAACTCTTGAATTGTCATTGCAGAGCTTCTTTGGAGCAGTATCAATAGGTGGGGTAGATTGAGCAGTGTAACCATTTTCAACAAATTTCTAGACATCACAACCAAGGGCCATCAGATAACTTTTCATTCTTATACTCCAGAAAGATTAATCATTTCCTTTAAACAATTGTACTTTGTTGGAGGACATTCCTTCTTGATGATCCATTTGATCTCTTCAGAATCTACCTTCCAGTGGTTAATATGTGGTGAAGGAACTCGCTTTGATACCAATTGTTGAAATATTGGCCAATACTAAGAGGGGGGTGTGAATTAATATTTCTTCTTCTTTTAAAATTTTATTCAATTATTAATTAACAAATCAATTAATCATAAAAATTGATCAACACGAATGTACTGAATACAAAAATTTAAATACAACAATAAAAATTACAAGTTACAATTGTGTGAAAGACACTAATCTCTCTTCTTCTGAGCATCAACTCAAGGAGACACCAATCCCCTAGTTTTAGAGAACAAACTCTAGGAAGCACCAACTCCCTTGTTTCAGAGAAACAATTCTAGGAAGAACCAACTCCCTTGTTTCAAAGCACCAACTCTAGGAAGCGCCAACTCCCTTGTGAAACAGGCTTTAACCTGTAGAGGACTGCAATCCTCCCGAGCTCCTCCCTACCACCCTCACTACATAAAAATGTTTACAATTTCTTTCTTGGACTTTGCTCCTGCTTATGATGTAGACTACAAAGACACTTTCTTTCCACCATACTTTATGGTTTATATAGTATTTCAATATGTATGAATTTGAACCATTGTGTCTTTTAATAATGAACCATTGTGCCTCTTAATTTAATCAACATTAATGGTGACATTTATGTTTTATTAATATTTTATTTTAATGGTGACATTTCTGTGTGATTTTGATACTCCGGGACTTTGGGATATTACAACTCTAAAGTTGTTCAACTTCCTTGGAGTTATACCTGTCGAAGTGCTTACACTATCCTTCCATTGCTTGATCTAACGACTCTCATTAATCCTAAATTTTTCCCTTGATCTAACGGTTGGTGAGATTTAGGGGCTTCGACACTTCATAGCTTTGTACCTCTACCTTATCTTCAATAGTCGTCTAAGTGGCAAAATCACTGAAATCTGATTGGCTTTGATCTACGGTTGAGGATTATTTCTCCCAATCTGATAGTTGGGACTTATCCCTTTGGCTCCACCTCGATATGAAAGTATGAAATTAATATTCCTATAGATTGACGATGAAGGATCGTTGATCCTTACTAATGATTAACGATCAATGGCCAGGGTTTCTCCTGACTATAACAAAACTTCTATGTTAAATCAATAGGTTTTTCTTATGCACTTCTGCAAGGATTTTGATCTAATTGTGCTTCTTCTAAGCGCTCTTCCTTCTAGTCATGGATCCTCTGCATGAGATATATCTCCTAAGATTTAGGACCTCCGCTTTGTTTGTTGTAGTTGACAGCAATGAAAATCGATCTTCCAACAGTACCAACTTTACCCGAAATTCTATTATCATCTTCTTCTTACAACACAACCACAAGGATCCATTGGATGCTTTATTATCTTATAAGTCAAAATTTTCTTCCAGGTTCAATGTTTTGGATGTTTCCTCCTCTTCATCATTGTGGATTGAAAAATAAGGATTGTGCTCGATTAGATGGAACTTATAACCAATGAACACATAAATGAAAGTGTTCCAATTCTCCATTCATGACACTAGACTAGGAATATTAGTAAGCAGTTAATGTGATCAGAGCATAAAATAGAACACAAGTGAAGTAAATATAGTATACCACCACAATATTATACTACTTGAATAGAGCCATCTTGATCAAATTTTCATTTCCATCAATATGCGTAACCTAGTGGTAATTTTGCTTCGTTCAAATCTAAAAAGTAGTTCAAATTAAGAGAAGCAGTTGTTGTTGAGAAAGACTCTCGTGGAGAATTTGTATGAACCAACAAAGTGTTTCTATGCATACCCTAAAGAAACCTTCCAACATGTGAAATGGAGATGTCTCTAATGGAGATGTCTCTCTTATGGTTCAGTTACCAATTTGATGTACCCATTCCATTGGTTATAAATCCTATCCAGGAAACCCGAAATGCTTGAAGATCAAATGATGGAGCAATAAAGACGAGAACGACCAACAATGTGTGAGTCCCTCTTCTCATACAGGGTCAGTAGTTTAATCCATGCCTTCGTAGAAATACCTGGATCCATGGATGTTTTTTTTATGACATGTTTATTTAGTGGCCCCCATTGAGCATGTGTAATCTGCAATAAACTAAATTGTCATTTACCTCAAAACTCAAATAAAACTTAAAAACTTCCACCATCTACTTTATTAATTATTTGTGTTTCCTATGCATATTGCAATTTTTTAAGGGTTCACACTGTCATCGCGATTTCAAAAAGACTTGGCATGATTCCTCTTTGGATGGAATGAAAGGAAAAATCTTAGATATGACAGACAGATTGTAGCAGTTGAAAATCACAATTTTCTCCTCGCTAAATTATGAAAGAAAAATCCAAATTTATGAATAAAACAAACTACCCTTCCCGCTATCACCACATCCATGACATTATTGTTTCCATTTCCTTTACTCCCTCACCATGGAAAACCATTTCCCCGCACACAAATCCTCCCCTAATTTCCAAGTTATCTCTTTCTTAAATAAAACCCAAAAGACTTGGCATGATTCCTCTTTGGATGGAATAAAAGGAAAAATCTTAGATATGACAGACAGATTGTAGCAGTTGAAAATCACAATTTTCTCCTCGCTAAATTATGAAAGAAAAATCCAAATTTATGAATAAAACAAACTACCCTTCCCGCTATCACCACATCCATGACATTATTGTTTCCATTTCCTTTACTCCCTCACCATGGAAAACCATTTCCCCGCACACAAATCCTCCCCTAATTTCCAAGTTATCTCTTTCTTAAATAAAACCCTCATTGTGCATCTACCATGGATCTACCCTATCCCTAAATATTTTACCCTTACACCGGAGATTACGATAAAATCCATCCTTTCACACCTATATTTGGATCAATGGATATTATTCTATGAATGGTTATGATTCCTAAATCTTCTCAGAACATGTACATTAATTTATCTTATGTGTAGCTATTATTAAATTAAAGAAAAGAAAGGAAGCTTTATTATTATATCATCATAGAAGAAGTAGCAGAAGAACTATCTCTCAATCAGTAGATATTTTTTTTGTGAATGGGAATGGATAGATATGATTCCAAAACTTTTTGTGAATGGGAATGGATAGATATGATTCCATGGAAGCATTAAATTAAATATAGAAAGCATTGTTATTCTATCATCATAGAAGCAGCAGCAAATGCACCAATAGATAGTATCATTGCACTTGCCTGTGAAAATTACTTGTAGATTGTTAGGAAAACTCATACCAGCAACCCATAGGAGCATTAATTGTCGATGATGGTACTGCAAAAATCCCAAAGAGTTATTCACAGTCGTAACCTTCTTATATCAATGATTTTTGTTTTGTTTTCTTCACACATACCAGAAGCCCGTGAATATTAAAAAAAAACATAGAATATTTATCTACTAGGAGCAAGAGATTGTCTCAGGTTAGATATTTGAATGAGTGTTCCAATCAGGCCTGGAATTCGACGTCTCACGGGATATTTCACAGGTATATACTAAATCTACACATCAGTATTTATCGGCATGTAAAATTTGAAACAGTCATAATTTTTAGTAGGTACTTAGTTCACTTAAGCTCTATTGTATAACCTACAGGACTTGACAGAGGTTTAGACTTGACAAAGGTTTGTTAAAAGAGTAAATAAAACAGTAAATGGAATTTGATGTTGCCCATAAGTTTCTCCTTAAATTGCAAGCTCTGAAAAGTAAGCTTTAAATATCATTTTTTTTTCATTTTAACAAATATATCTTATTTTTATATTTTTTCATTAAGAGGCTTTTGTTACACATTTTTGTATATTAGAAAAAAAAAATGTAAAACTTATAATCATTGATCACTGTAAGTTAAGATTGAAATATTGAAATTCATTGTTACAATTTTATCTGGTTAAGATAAAATCAGATATCCTTTTCCCAACAAATCGACCCGCAGTTGAGATGGCTAAGTTGATCTAAAGCGTCAAATTAGAGGGTAATTTTTCCATTTCGTTCAGCGTGTGTGCAGTGGGAGGAAGCCATGATCATCCCTTCACAGAAATTTAAACTCCTTGCAAGCAACCATTCTTTCTCTCATTGCATTATGTGATTGATGGATTGGTTTATGTCTTCATTTTCTCATAGTTGTCATAGATTTGCAGGATACAAGTTTACTATAGTTGTAGGCAAAGGAATGGATTCCAATGGAGAAGCTAATAGAGCATGGTTTTATTTATGGTTTCGTTTACAAGATGCCATGGGATTTTAAACTCATGGGAAGCCATTAAAGCACAGTTTTTGACCTCCTTGAGATAGCTCTTTTAGCTTTTGGAGGAAATACCAAATTAACCATAAATCAGAGCTTGAAACCTTGAATTCGACCTTCATTACCAGCTAGACATATCAATTTTTGTTTGGTAGATCAATTTTGTATCCTTTATTAGCATGAAAGAGAAGATTTTGTAGCCTCAAGAAAGATCTAGCATCCATTCTCTTTTTGTGTGGATTTCTTGTTTTGGATTTGTTCATTCCTTTAAATGTTAATTAGCACAATTTTGAGCTTGGGAATTGCACTGTCACCGTCCATGAGCTAAATTCTTGAGGATCATGTCATTCCAAAAATGCATTTCTAGCTCTCATTAAGCTTGATAAAGTAGTCATGTCATTCCAAAAATGCATTTCTAGCTTTCATTAAGCTTGATAAAGTAGAGTTTTTGGGCTTGATTGAAGAGACATCTTCAACACTCTTCTTCATAATTGGAAAGCATACCTTCCAACAAGGCTGATAAAGTTTTTGCACACAAAATAAAGATCAAAATGTGCATTTTCCAGTTCACTCACTGAGTTTCACTGAGTTGGAGAATGCATACTTTTTTATCTTGTTTGAAGTTAACATATTCAATCCTCTTTTCAAGCCTAAAATAAATGAAAATTCCAATTCCTTCTACTTTATGCTAGAACACTTATTTTCAGCTTACATTTTGAATTTGGATATGATATTTCATGCTTGTTTGAGAGGACAATTTTTAGCCCATTACAATCCATCATTTCCAATAGTCATGTCTGAATTTAAAATTAAGTTTTCAACCATATTGTTCAAGACCAAAATGCAATTTCCTGTGTAGCCAGACAACACATTTTTTTAAACCTTCTTTCACTTTTCCAACCCTATTTTGGAGAATTGGATTTGCATTCACGCCATTTTTTCCTCTTTTTAAATTGCACATTTTTTTTAGCCCTACATTCACCTTTTGGAATTGAGATTTCCAACTCTCATTTAAACTACTCTTTGCACATAGAAGCAATAAGTTAAACAAATTTTAAATGGTTCTTATTTTATGAAAAATTATATAAAAATGGTTTTTATTTTAATTTTATTGTTTTATAAAAAAAATTATATTAAAATAATTTTTATTTGTATTATATTGTTTAGTTAAAAAATTATATTAAAAAATTATTGTTATAATTTGGAACAGTTTTTATTTTTATTTTATTTTTTTATAAAAAATTTGAAGTTAAAAGGCTAGCTTGTCTTAGTATTTCAATGAATTTAACTAGGGTTTAATATATGATACTCTTAAACGAAAATAAAATTGATTAAATATCTTATTTTGATAATCAATGTAATTTTATTTTTATTTTAATTGAATTTAACCAGGGTTTAATATACGATACTCTTAAGGAAAAAGAAAATAAAAAATTAGTTAAATATCTTATTTTAATAAGCTTTAATATAATCAATGCAATTTTATTTTTATTTTAATTGGTCATAATTTTAATTTAATTTAATTTTGTTAATAATTAAAAAGATTGATATTTTATGATTAAAAAATATGGATTAAAATAAAGTTATATATAATTAATATAAAAATACAATAGTTTATTTTTTATAATTAAGTGGGTGTAACTTAAATAGTTGGGTGGGGAATTTGTTATCCTCCCCATCTAGGTTGGGATCTCATATACATGTTTCTCTTAGTGAGACTATTCATATTGTAATAATTTAATGTTCTTGTTTACTGGTCTTGTATCCTATAGAATCTAGGTACATAGAGAGTGAGAGAGCATCGGATGATGGAGAGTGGGTTTGTCACAACACTCTACATGCTATCTATTGTTTCCTGACTTTAGTAACAAAAAAATGTCATTATATTCTCTTGTGTGCACATGCATATCGCTGAGTGAAAGCTAATGATGGTCTCTCATGACGCATTAGTGGCAATGCAAACTTGAAAAACAACAATTTGTTAACTTGGAGGGATTATTCAAGGTACTTTTACAATGAATTTGAATATGGTGTAAGGAAGATGAAACATAGGAAATTGAATTAACTTTCTGAATATGCAACGTTTATTTGTAGAAATTGTGAATAACTATGTCAAATTTGATTTTTTCTAACAATGGTATATTATTTTTCCAACAAAATATAAGGTATATGTTTTTGTCCATCCAGGTGTTGAGTATCTTAACAATCTAATTTCATTCCAAAAACGTGTATGATTGTAGAGAACTTGTTTTTCTTGTACCGTGTATTTTTGGAAATTTATGATATTAATTTTATATTTTTTTAAATTATCAAAGTCAAAATATCCCTGAATTTACAATGTCTTTTATTCATGTAGGCTAAGAGGGTCTTAACATGATCATAGATATAGATAACATGATCAAAACAATTTTATTTTTTTTAGATCATAGATATTGATATCCTCTAGTTCCACATATAACTCATTAGAGAAATGGTTAAGCCGACAAAAAGTTATAGCAAAAATAAGAGAGGTATGTATTATATGATTTTGATATATGTGAAGACAAAAATAGATTAAAAATAGTAAACATCGTTAATTTTTTTTTAAATGTATATTTGGAATATACACAGCCAACTCTATCTGTGTATGTAGTTTCGTCAATAACTGAATTGTGTAGCTTATAGAAAAATAAAGTAAAAAATAGAGATATGGAGAGGAATTCATAAAAATGGAGGTTTTATGTATTTACAGACCGAACCACTAGGTTTGTCATCCCAAACCTAAATCCGAGGAAACCAACTCATCAAACACGTATGATAGAGTTGTCACTCCCACCCGAAAAAAATTGAAATTCAAATAGCGTGCACACATTCCTAAAGTGCGAACACATTATTAGCATCAAGAACATTCATGTGTTCC
>ML779107.1:60538-96119 GCA_009831015.1 Picea engelmannii | reverse complement strand
TCTCCTCCAGTTGCCACTATCTCCCCCTCTCTATCCCTTCTCCCTCTCTCTTTCCTCCCCTCCCACTATCTTTCCTGCTCTCTCTCTCTACACCCCTCTCTCTCTCTAGCATTCTTTACCTCTTTCCTTCTTTACATCTCTCTATTTACCCAAAAATTCCTCCTCCTCCTCTCTCTCTCTCCTACTCTAAGCCCCTCACTCTCTCACTCCCTCTCACTCTCTAACTCTATCCCTCTCTCTCATCTTCCCTTCTCTATTTTTACCTCTCTCTCTCTCTCTATGCACCCTCCTCCCTCTCCCTCCGTCCCACCCCATCTCTCCCTACCTCCCTTTCCCTCTCTCTCTCTCTCTCTCATCGCCCTCCCTCATCCCTCCCTCCCCCTATTTATCTCCCTCTTTCTCTCCCCACCCCTTTTCCCCTCTCTCTCTCTATCTCCTCCACCCCCCCTCTCTCTCTCTGTCCATGGGGGGAGAGACTGAGAAAGGGGGAGAGAGAGAGGGGGGGGATAGAAAGGGAGGTATAGAAGGATGAAGGGAGAAAGGGGTAGAGGGGATGAGAGAGAGGGGGGAAAGAGTGGTAGAGAGAGGGAGAGAGAGAGGGGAGAGAGCATACATGGAGATAGAGAGTAAGAAGGATATAGAGAGAGATAGGTAGTGAGAGAAAGAGATGGATGGGAGGATATATGGAGTTAGAGAAAGAAGGATAGAGAGGTAAGAAAGGAAAATGTAGAGAGAGGGAAGGGGAAGGGAGGGAGAGTGTGTGAGAGAGATAAAAATAGAGGGAAGGAAGTAAAAAGGGAGGGAGAGAGAGTGTGGCACTGAGGGCTGAGGTAGGGAAGGGGAGACAGAGAAAGAGAGGAAGGGATAGAGAGAGGTAAAGAGAGAGATTGGGGAATAGGCGGGGAGATACAAATAGAAAGAGTTAGAGAGGGAACAAGGGGTAGAGGAGGGAGAGTGGAAAAGAGAGAGAGAGGTGCGAAGTGAGATGGAGAGAGAGAGAGGGATGGGGTAGAGAGAGAGGGAGGGAGGGAGAAAGAGGTAAAGAGAGAGATGGGGGAGAGTAATGGATAGAGAGAGAAGGAAAGAAGGATAAAGGGAGAGAGGTGAAAAGGGGGGGGGAGATTAAGTTATGAGTAAGAGGGAGATAGAGAGAGAGGGGTAGAGAGAGAGAGAGAAGGGAGGATACAGGGAGTTAGAGAGAGACTAGGAGAGAGATGTAAAGAGAGAAAGGGGGAGGGGGAGGGAGAGTGAGAGAGAGAGAGAAAGAGAGGGAAGGAAGGAAAAATGGAGGGAGAGAGAGTGGTACTTGGGGGKGAGGTAGGGAAGGGTAGAGAGAGAAAGACAGAAAGGGAGAGAGAGAGGTAAAGAGAAAGATGGGGGAATAGGTGGGGAGAGGAAAATGGAAATAGGGAGAGATGAAACAAGGGGTATAGGGGGGGAGAGAGAGAGGGAGAGGGGGAGATATAAAGTGAGTGATAAAGTGAGCAAGTGAGAATGAGAGAGGTTAGAGAGAGAGGAGAAGATAGAGGGAGGGGGGAGGAGAGAGATTGAGCGAGAGAGAGAAAGAGAGAGAGAGGTTGGGATGGAGAGAGAGAGAAATGGAGAGGGAGGGGGATACAAAGTGAGGGGGAGAGAGGGGTGGATGTGAGAGAGAGAGAGATGGGGGTGGAGAGGGAGTTAAAGAGAGATAGGAAGAGAGAGGTAAATGTTCATTTATGAAATCCTTCTAGAATATGGCTTCTGTATATGTGCATATACAAAAGTTAGATTTTGTATATACGTATATACAGACGTCGAATTCCATATGCACATATTTTGTATATGCGCATTTACGGAAGGAATTCAACTTTTGTATATGCACATATACGAAAGTCGACTTATGTAAATGAACATAATTTTTTTTGCATATGCATATATACATAAGCCAACTTTCGTGTATGTGCATATACAAAATCCTACTTCCGTAAATGGACATTTATGGGAATCCTACTTCCATAAATGTGTATATACGAAAGCACTTACATAAATGTGCATTTATGGAAGTAAACTTCTATGTATGTGCATACATGAAAGTCAGCTTCCATATATCCGCATATGCATAAATGTTTATGCACATTTACGAAAGTAGGCTTCTGTATATGTATTTATATGGATGTCGACTTCCATACATGTGCATATATAGAAGTCGCACATACATAAGTTGACTTTCATAAATGCATATATACAAAATTCGACTTCCGTAAATTTGTATATATGAAAGTCAACTTTTGTAAATGCACATTTAAGAAATTATCCTTTCGTATATACGCATATACAAAAGTCACACCTACAGAAATCAGCTTTCATATATGCACATTTATGGAAGTCGACTTCTGTATATGCGCATATACAGAAGTCGACTTCCATAAATGTGCATATACGAAATTCGATTTCTATAAATGTGTATATACGGAAGTCAGCTTCTGTAAATGCACATATATGGAAGTCGCCTTTCATATATGCACATATACAAAAGTTGCACATACGGAAGCCCACTTTCATATATGCGCATATACAGAATTCGACTTCCATAAATGCACATATACAAAAGTCGCCTTCAATATATATGCATATACAGAAGTCGCATGTATGGAAGTTGACTTATGTAAATGCACATATACAAAAGAAGGATTTCATAAATGTGCATATACATAAGATTTATTACATATATACACATATACGGAAGCCAACTTCCATATATACAAAAGTTGGCTTCTATATATGCGCATATACAAAAGTGGGCTTCTATATATGCGCATATATGAAAGTTGGCTTCCGTATATGCACATATATGGAAGTGCTTTCGTATATTATCATATATGGAAGCGCTTATGTATATGAGAATATATGGAAGCTTGCTTTCGTATATGTGTATTTATAGAAGTTGGCTTCCATATTTACGCATATATGGAAGAAAGCTTCTATATATGCACATTTACAAAATCCTTATTCTATAAATGTGCATTTATTGAAGTCGTCTTCCATATATGTGCATATACAGAAATAGACTTCCATACATGCACATATATGGAAGTCGAATTCCATATGTGCGACTTTTGTATATGTGCATATACAAAATTCGGCTTGTGTATATGCACAAAAATGTTTCTACATATACAGATATATGGAAGTTGACTTTCGTGTATGTGCACATACAGAATCCTACTTCTGTAAATGTGCATTTATGGAAGAAGGCTTCCATAATTGTGCTTATACAAAATCTTGCTTCCATATATGTTCATATTCAGAAGTAAATATGGAAGAAAGCTTCTGTATGGAAGAAAGCTTCTGTATATGAGCATATATGGAAGAAAGCTTCTGTATGGAAGAAAGCTTCTGTATATGAGCATATATGAAATATCTTCTGTATATTCTCATATACGGAAGCCAACTTCAGTATATGCACATTTACGAAAGTTGGCTTTTGTATATGAATATATATGGAAGCAAGCTTCTGTATATTCACATTTAAGAAAGCCTTCTTCTATATATGCATATTTATGGAAGTCGATTTTCGTATATGTGCATTTAAGAAAGTCATCTTATGTATATGTGACTTTTGTATAAGCACGTATACAGAAGGTGACTTCTATATATGCTCATTTTTTTGGACACACCAATCACAATGAGAGGAGAGGGGTGAATGAGTGTGAGGGATATTTTACACTTCTCACAAAAATTTGGTTAGCAATCACCATTCACAACATCATTACTTATTACTTCCATTCATACTTAGTTGCTTGCATGTAAATATATCTCAATGACATACATTAACAATAAATATCTATGCACCATCACAATAAAGAAGACAAGGAACACCAGATATATGTATAAGTTTATTTTTTATTACGGACTACAAGTCTTGGGTTTTATCAGCACCAACTGAAATAGAGCACCAAATCCAAGAGAGAACAAACTCTCAATGCAAGACCCAACCTCTGTATCTCAACATCAACCAAGATGTGAGGAATCCAACCCTCAAGTACAAGACCTATCTTGTAGACAAAAATAAATCTGTCAAATTGTACCAACAGTCTATACCAACACAAGTGCATCAACTATGCACAACCTGTCACAACAATCTGTCACCTCAACCTATCTCATCAATATCATCATCCAAATCTGATCTACTCACAAAGATCAATCATCAAGTCAACTCTCAACCATATGCACAATATCACCAAGTTAATCAACAAGATACATCTAGCAATACACCATACTCTCCATAAACCAAATACCATAAAACCTTACACAAGGCCATGTGCCAAACCTCACTATTATGTAGCCTCAAGCATGTACCATGTCATGACCAAATGTAACCATCAAAACATGAATATAAAAATACATGTAACTCTGTAACAGATCTGGTGTATGTGATCACATACTTGTAAGCCTTCCTGAACTTCAACAACAAGAGACTAGCATTTTCATCAAACTTTATTTTAGTCTCATATGAATAATTTTGGATTAGTCAACAACCCTAACTTGAAACAATCATAACTTTGTACATGTAACGAATAAAGGTCTGAAAATGGTAGACAATGTTCTTCAATGTCTTTTATACAATTCCTCTAGGTTTCACTACTTGGAACCTCCCAGAAAAGGAGTTATAGCAAAAATGGAAGACCTTTCTGAATTTTGGCTTATTCTAGAGAGCGAAATTGTAGAGAATGCCACGCATGAAATATTTTCTGTATGGATCTAAAAATGGTACAAACATACTACATAATATACTATAACTAATTCATTTGGTCTCATTGAATTTGGATCTGTTATGAAGAATTTATGACATTTTTACCCAGAACACTTGTTTTAGACTAGTTTCAGGACTAGCCAAAAAACCTATCTTCCATAGAGTGTAACTCCCAAAATAAAATGACCCACAATCTTACATTTGTATCACAGTTACTTGGATATGTTTTCTCAACAGTCTCCCTATTTCTCTATATAAATCATTCTAGAAAAAAAATTATTGCAAAAATGGTGAGATGACCTGTAAATATCATACCTTAGAAAGCATCATCAAAAGACTTTATTCTCCCTTGAATTTTGGTCTTATTTACTTCACCTTCCCTATGAAATTTTCCTTATATCTCCTTTGGTTACCTCAGTCACTTGTAGATGTTCAATATGCTCAAAGAGAAATTCTAATGGGAGACCCTTACTCTCTTATTTATACTCTCCAAGTAGCTTCCTCTAGAAGTATCCACTTAACCACTTTATCCAAAAATAATAAACTCTCCACTTCTAGTTGCAGCTAATTTATTTTTAACTTTGTTCTTGTTGAAACCACTTAACCCATGACTAACCACTTTGACTGGTCAACTTCTTCTAGGATCTTCTAGAATAATTTGACTTCTTTGACCTTCTAGGGGATTCTAGATAACTCATGAGGGTTCTTCCAACTTCACATGGCCATAACTCTCTAACCGTGAGGATTTATGTGATGTTTCATATATCACCTGAAACAGAATGGCATATATTATCCATATGGAATAGTTTCTCCTACAAATTCACTGATCTTCATTACACTATTCCTTAATCAAACTTTGTTACCCTAACCACATTGTTGTTACTCAAACACCTAACCATTTGGACTTCACAAAGCATATTCCCGTGAGGGATTTCACCACAAGGGGACCACTTTGAGAACTTTATCCAAGAGTGTCTTCCCATCAGGAATTTCACCATAAAGGGAACACTTTGGAGTTTCTCCATTTGGTTCTTCGTATCAACCATGACATGACATCAATGATATACCTCCCTTTAATATCAAGTACATCATTATGACACCACTTGACATCAACCATTTGACAACAATTACATTAATGACCATATAACCAATAATCAATATATCAATGATACAAACACATCACTATGACAATACTTGACATAAACCCTTTTGAAATCAATCATTTGACATCAATGACAACATAGGACAACACATTTATGGAAGTTGAATTATGTATATGTGCATTTACGGAAGTCAACTTCTTTATATGCACATATACAGAAGTGGGCTTCTGTATGTGTGACTTTTGTATATGTGCATATACGGAAGGCGACTTCTGTATCTGTGCATTTATGAAAGTTGACTTCCATATATGTGCATTTACGGAAATTGGACTCTGTATATGTGCATTTGCAGAAGTCGGATTTCGTATATGTGCATTTACGAAATCCAATTTCCATATGCATGACTTATTTTTATGCACATATATGGAAGTCAACTTCTGTATGTGTGCAGTCGACTTCCATATATGTACATATAGAGAAGTCAACTTTTGTAAAGGTGCAGAAACGTTTCTGCATATGCGGGTATATAGAAGCCAACTTTTGTGTATGTGCATATACAGAAGCCTACTTCCATAAATGCACATTTATGGAAGTGCTTTCTTATATACACATTTACAGAAGTAGGATTCCTGTAAATGTGCATTTACAAAAGTAGGCATTTGTATATGTACATACACGAAAGTTGGCTTCCGTATATCTTCATATGCAGAAATGTTTATGCACTTTTATAGAAGTCAGCTTCCGTGTATGTGCATATATGAAAGTTGACTTCTGTATATGTGCATATATAGAAGCCAACTTCCTTAAATGCGCATATACAAAATTCGCACATACGGAAGTCGATGTCTGTATATACACATATATGGAATTTGACTCTCATATATGCGCATATACGAAAGTCTTCTTCCATAAATGCACATTTATGGAAGAAGACTTTCATAAATGTGAATATATGGAAGCTTGCTTCCATATATATGCATATACAGAATCCAACTTATGTAAATGCATATATACGAAAGTTTTATTTCGTATATGCTCATATAAGGAAGTGCTTTTGTATATGCACATAAATGGAAGCGCTTCTGTATATGCTCATATACGAAAGATTCCTTCCATAAATGCATATTTATGGAATCTAACTTTCGTATATGCACATATACAGAAGCATTTATAGAATCAAGCTTCTGCATATGCACATATATTGAAGCCTACTTTCGTAAATGTGCATTTACGAAAAAAGGTTGACATAAGTTTGCATTTATGTAATCTTACTTCCATATATGCACATTTATGAAACAAAAGAAGGCTTTTGTAATGTGCATATATGAAATATTTCCTCCATATATTTGCATATACATAAGCCAACTTCTGTAAATTCACATATACATAAGGTTTTGTTGTGAAGGGACAAGAACGGAAACTATGAAAACTCATCAAATCTTTAGATGGCCTAAAACAAGAACTGTGAGATTGGTATGAAAAGATAACTAATCATATTATGAGATTGAATTTCAAGAAATAAGCTTGATATTCAGAATAAAATTTTTGATGGAAGAAGAGTCCTCATTAAGTTTGATATTATTTAGCAATTTTTATGAGAATGGTTGAAAAGAAGTAACTTAATTTTGTACAAAATTGTATTCGTTCTTTTCACAATTTGATAATAATTTGGCATAAATTTCATGCATGAGTAAATTTATATTATTATTCAAATTCCATTCTTAGTTTCTTACTCTTTCACCTTGTGGGAAAATATGTTAACTTTGCTTAAATAAAATATTTTGTGAATTCTAACAAAATATTTTGCTAAGATTTTGTGTAAATGCATGGCATATGGAGAATGGATAGATCAATTTTATATGATTTCCTATCTATTAATAGCGAGGAGTAGTATTGAAAATGAAGGATGAAATTCAAGGTAACACTACATTATTAGTAAAGTGTGAAACAACTCCATTTTGTATTGCGAACTTTAGAGTTATTATTTGTAAACATCTTATAGATATGATGTTAGTGAACTTAAGTGTGAATGAACATGCCCAAGCATGGCATATGATCTAAAGACGTAGACCATTGTGATGAAACCTAATGCCATAGCCTAAGTATAGAACATTTTGTGTTCACCATTTTAATTATAGAGTGGAGATTAAGAAGACTATGAGATGTTGATTCTGATTAGAAAAAGAGATAGATTTTGCAATCATTATATGAGCTTTTGTAAAAAAATCTAGAATGATAATAATTTTTTTATCACATATGTATTTGTGTTATTAAAAATTGCTTGTCATTAAAGATTAATATTGAAAAGACATTTTATTGGATTTTTTTTTTCTTTATTTACCTCAGTAGTGTAATAATGTGCCATATAATCTTGATATAAACTCCATTGCATTTTAAAAATAACATGATTCAATTTAATCTATTTAATCTAAATTTTTATTTCTAAAAGATTATCTTAAATGATAATGTAAAACTTAAATCTCAATTTTTATTTTTATACACTATTTTGTAAGATTATATAAAAACTATTGATTTTGTCTTTCACATCTAAATGGAATACAAATTCATTAAGGAATTTTAAATATAAAAAATATAATAAATGTGATCTATTTTTTTAATGAGATTTGAAATATAAACAATTTAATAAATGTGATCTATTCTTTTGGTAAAATTGATTTACAATATGATATATTAAGCCATAACAAAAGTTAGGATGCTAATTTGTCTTATTTTTATATTCAATTATTTGTACATGTATTTTTCATTTTCTATTTGGAAAATATGTTTTTCACTTATATTTATTTTGTATGTATAATCTTTGAATAATTATATAATAGTGGTGAGGTGTGACAATCAATTTGAACTATGATTTCCAACAAAAATTCTTATCAAATTTGGAGGTTGAATTTTCACACACACATATATAGTAATGTTAATCCACAATTGATAGGTAGCCCACAACAAATTATATAGAAAATTGGTCCTAATTTGAATAGCTACTCTTTGTCTAATAAATTATTAAAACAAAACTAGTTTGATTGGTTTTTTTTTTAATTGATAATTTTCTTACACCATTTTATGGAAAGATTCATAATGTTAAATGTATTTATAAATTCCATTAATAAAATAAAATACAAATTAACACTATTTAATCAAATTTAAAAATTCCAACACATTATATTAAACTAAAATATTAATAATATTTTCAACATTATAGTGAAATTAAATATATATATAAGCATAAAACTTTAGAAAATATCTACAAAATACTTAAAAAGGTAGAATTGACTTACATAACAACGAGGTCAAGAGAGATGTGCATTTTCTTTTTTATGAATATTTTATAGGAAAATTGTTTCATTATTTTATTTATAGAAAAAGTAATCCATTGTTATTACTAAATGAGGTGATCATACAATTTCTTAAAAAATAAAAAAGTAATTCATTGTTTTTTCTTTTCTCCGTGAATAATTTTTGAGAAAAGTAATCCCTTGTTATAAAATATTGACATATATAGTGATATTACAAATATATATTGACATATTACTATGTCATATCCTTTGTCATGTTTAGACATGTTCATGCACACTTAATTTCACTAAAATCATATCTATAAGATGTTTACAAATAATAACTCTAAAATTAGTAATATAAAATAAATTTGTTTCACACTTTACCAATAATGTAGTGTTACTTCATCCTTCATTTTCAATATTACTTCTCACTATTATAGATATGAAATTATATAAAATTGACTTATTCATTCTCCATATTCCATTCTCCATATCCCATGCATTTACACAAAATCTTAGAAAAAGCTTTTGTTAGAATTCACAAAATATTTTTTTTTGCAAAGTTAGAATTTTTTTCCACAAGGGTGAAAGAGAAAGAAACTAAACATGAAATTTGAATGATGATATAAATTTGCTCAGGCATAAAATTTCTGCCAAATTCTTATCAAATTTGTGAAAAGAAAGAATACAATTTTATTACAAAATTAAGTTACTTCTTTTCAACCATTCTCATAAAAGGTGCTAAATAATATCGAACTTAATGAGGATTATTCCTTCATCAAAAACATTATTATGAATATAAAGCTTCTAGAGGACGCAAAAGCCCTAGTTGTTAGATATTGTGAATTTATTTTGGATTCTCATAAAAGGTGCTAAATAATATCGAACTTAATGAGGATTATTCCTTCATAAAAAACATTATTATGAATATAAAGCTTCTAGAGGACGCAAAAGCCCTAGTTGTTAGCTATTGTGGATTTATTTTGGATTGACAATTTGATGACTTAACCATGTAAATTTAGTAAATTTTCTTAATAATAAAGAATAAATTACAAAGTGAAAAAGTAAAAAACCAATTAATTACATGAATCTAAAAATCATACTAACTAACCTTAAATTTTCAGATAAAAGATGGATTTATTTTGGATTGACAATTTGATGACTTAACCATGTAAATTTAGCAAATTTTCTTAATAATAAAGAATAAATTACAAAGTGAAAAAGTAAAAAACCAATTAATTACATGAATCTAAAAATCATACTAACTAACCTTAAATTTTCAGATAAAAGAGAGATAATAAAACACAAATATAGGATAACTACTAAATTAATTGAGTCATTCATCCTACAGGTGGGGTGTGACATTCAATTTGAAGTATAACTTTCAACAAAAAATTCTATCAAATTTGGAAAAGATGTTAAGTTTATTGTTAAGTTTATATATATAAATTTGGTAATAACTCACAAGTGAGAAGTATTCCACAATCAATCATATAGGAAATTGTTCCAAATGTGAGGAGCTACTTCTTGTTTAATAGGCCATTCATACAAATCTAGTTTTGATTGGTCTACTTTTTTTCAAATTCATAATTTTCTAACACCATTTTAAAAGAGAATTCCTAATGTTAGATATATTCTTAAATGTCATTAATAAGATAAAGTACAAAATAATAAAATTTAATCAAAATTGAAGAGAAACATAATTCTTGATTCCAACACATCCCATTTAACAAAATGAATGACAATATTTTCAACATTATATTGAACATTTAACAAATAAGCATAAAGTTTTTGTAAATATCTACAAAGGACTAAAAGGAACAATTGGTATACAAAACAATGAGGTAGAGAAATGCATTTTCTTTATTGATGAATATTTTATAAGAAAAATATTTCATTATTTTTTTAGAAAAAATAATCTATTATTATTACTAAATGAAGTATAAAGTCATGTGACATTTTTTTATTTGAGAATGGTTTTTAGGAAAAGTAATCCCTTATTATAACCTAATGTTAATCAAATTTCAATAAAGGTGTCATTACATTGTAGGTGTTGTTAATTTTAAATGATGAATATGTAAAGAAGGGCATGATGAGATAGTTGTCCTTCTCATTTTGTTAGAATTGTATCATTTGAATTTTCGATAATGTAACATATAAAATAAGGTGTAATGATATTGTTGTACTTATCTAACCTAAGTTATATGTAAAGGTTGTTTTCTTAGTAGGTGTTATTTGTGCTTTTTACAAATAAATTAAATCATTTTGCTAAATTCAATTAACAATAACAAATTGCTTAGATATGTTATTTATTTGCGTTAACGTTTTTTAGAGTGGAAAAGGAAAATTGACATATTTGACTTAATCCATTTCAAAATTAAAAACAATAATTTCAACAATTAAAAATTGCAACTTCAACAAAAATTGTCATGGTAAACTAGACAAAATAAAAAATGTAAAATGTTTAACTTATTTTCTTACTTAGAAAATGATAACATAACAAAGTAATGAGTAAAATAATGAAATATACATCCCAACATCCAACATATTATGTCTTTTATCATTTCTCTTCACCATACAACATATTGATCATCCATTCCTCATCTTATTAGTCCTTGTTGTAGGCATAGAGGGACTATAGCGATCGATAATTCATTGACTTCATATTAGTTTGTCCTTTGACCACAAATATTTGCATAATCTCTATTGTTGGAGCTAGGGAACTAAAAACATTGATTTTTATATACTAAAAAGTACCACATATGTAGTGATCTGATTGGATAACAGATTGGAGGTCTTATTGTCGACTTCGTTTTTCCCAATGTTTTATATGTTAACATATCCAAACTTTTTTATCGTGTACAGTCTTTTTGAATCATATATTTTTCCTATGTATTGCTTGAAGGTGGATTAGTACTAGCATTAGTTCAAATGTTTGTCTTAGCATTTTCTGCTAGCTAAATTTATGTCAGTGTTTGATATGCTAGCATATCCAAAGTTTGTCCTTCGAATACATTCTCTACTATTCGAACTATTGTTACATAAATTATAATAAATAAAAAAATGGTATGTCATAGACCTGCCACATTTCTTTTTTTCTTAAATGTTTACAGAGCATTTCTGACAGAAATAAATGTTTACCTAACAAGCTTGGCAACGTTGAATGTTTACTTAGCAGGCTTGTTACAATACATTTTCTTCCGGGTTTTTTTTTTTTTATATGCAATGTTCTTCGCAGTCAATTTGGGCAATATTGTGTTTTAGTGGCATTATTGGTTCACTGGTTCATGCTTGCTTCTTGCATCTCCACTGATTTCTTATTTTCATGTTGTTGTTGTTCTTGTTTTCCTGTTTGTCTTGTTGCAGTTTGCACGTTTGGGGTTCTGAAACCGTGATTGGAACCGCGACATTCCTGGTGGACTGGTTGTTGCTTGCTTCTTTGTTCATTGGATGTTGTTTATTGTTGTTTGATTCAACTTTGCAGGGTTCAGGTCCTGCGGCTTTAGTTCGGCCTTTTGGTGCTTTTTAACTGGGTTGTTATTTGATTCTTGATCTTGTTTTCCTAAGGTTTGCAATGTTGGGGTGCTTCATCCGCAATTGGATTTGTTGTTACATTCTTTTGCAGTTTCCTTCCCATAAAATACTATTAATATAAAATAACATACAAAATTTTGCAGTCGATGTAAATTGCATCTCTTACGCCTTCAACTAGAGTTTGTCGGCCTCAAACTATATTTCATAGTTGGCGATGCTTTTTCCATGGTTTATGTCTTACTATGGTTTCATAGTTATGACAATAAGTTTTGTTGTCTGAGCGATATAGTTGTTCTCTCCCTTTTTCCCCTCTGGTAAACTTTCTCGTTTTTTACTTTTTGTTCTTCCGCTCTATTATGCGCTTTTGGTTCTATACTTTCTCACGTTTTTGTGCTCACGGGTTCCTAGTGTGGCGAACTGACAAATCGTTATCTCCATCTATATCTTCACATCACGATTCCGACCAACCGACGTTCAGTTTCATACTTAGCCAATTTTATGAACGCAGCTCCGCGGATAGGTGCTATCAAACTATGGTAGCGCATGTTCGGTGTATACATATTACACCTAGAACTTTTGCTCTCTACAATTCGACCTTGCACTCCTCGAACTCGCAGTCATGCCTCTGCCTACGATGAGTTTGTCTATCCGACCTACCTTTCCATACTTAGTCGAGTTTTCAAATTTTGGCGGGTTGACACCTTTCCAGGTTCAAAAAAGTTTAAAAGCATTTGTTGCTCCCCTCCATCCCCGCTTCCTGCCATCCTTCCCAATAGATATTAATTGTGATTTAAAAAGTTACAACTGACCAAATAGGTTCGAAAATATTGGCTTTAATAAGAGGAAAGATCAAGGACATCTCCCATTAAAATGAATAGACAGGCGAATATTATGGGATCTGGTAATTTCTTTTGCCTGCATTTTGAATTTGCAAAAAAAACTAAAATATTGGCTCTTTAAGCTTTTTAAAGAATTCATCATATTAATAGTGCAATACTGTACTACCTCGCTGTCATCCATGAACGTATCACCCACAGAGGCCTTGACATCATGTCCCTCTTTAATATTGTGCATATTTTAGATGTCAGATTTGAGAATCTGCTCGGATATGGAAATGTTAATACGTGATATTAGTCACTATTCCGCATACATATTCGAAAATATTGGTATTAATAAGTGAAAATATCGAGATCATCTGTCATTGAAACTAATTAACCCAAAATCTATGAAATATCATATTGTCATCCTCCAACGTTGCTTTTAAATACTTGTTTCCATTTCTCTCTATCATCAAAGAGTTGGGCTTTAGGGTGCCCTCGTTCTAATGTTCCTGGTCATGGACATGTAAGAAAACTTAGAGATGCGATTGAGGCCCAAATGAAAGAAGAGAGATTGGTTTTATGTGACGTGAGATTTGAGCCAAAAAAAAATTATGTTATCCAACAGAAACTCAGACAGGGGAAAAATAAAGAACAAGTATCTTCTGGTTGGTGTTCTCCCTGTATTCAATGCTTTGGTTGGTTGAAAATCCTGCCTGGAGATTTCTTTGTTGATCTTCTTTTTTTTCTTGCTGGGAGTTGAAATGGATTTTCAGGTCACGTGCAAAATACTTCTTCGTTGAAGTATATAGTTTCTTCCAACAACACAGATTTGGAAAGTGTATCAAATTTTGCAGAGCACATAAGAATTTGTCTTCGTCATGGGCATCGTACTTACCGTGGATTGAAAAATGGTCGGTGATGTTCGTAAATGACGTGAAATATTACTCCATTAGCGAATGTACCTAGAAGTGGGTAACAGAAACTGAATGGGTTGATAAAATGACATATTATAACAACAAAAGTTTCTATTTCAAAGTTTATTGAGCTACTTCTAGGTGTGGTAACAGACTTGACAGAAAGCCATGTTCTTTGTCAAAGTTTATTTGTTGTCCTCTGGATGTATTTACAGACTCCAAATATTTGGTGTCACCTCCAAACATTCCAAACCTTTCTGTGGGCTGCCATGTCTTCCACCACTATGATGAAAGATATATTCTGATGCGATCTACAACATTTGATACACTTGCCAGACCTGTGCTAATGCAATCTGCAGCATTTGATACACTTGCGAGACCTGTGTTTCCAGAAGAAGTCATGTACTTCAAAAGAAGAACATTTTGCAGCTGGCTTGGACGTTCCTTCCAATTTACTTCAATAAAAGAAAGAATTTCAACATACAAATCTTCAGGCACACTTTTCAACCAATCAGATGATTGAATACAGGGAGAATTGCAGTCATAACATACTTGAAAAAAAAAATTGTTGCATAACTGATGTCACATAAAACGACTCCCTCGACTTTGAATTGGGCCTGAATGGAATTTCTAAGTTGTCCTGGATGTCAATGGTAAGGAACATTACAAGGAAAGCACCTTAAACCCCAAGTTTTCAACGGTAGAGGGAAATTAATACTTAACCAAGGATGGAATGTTGAATAACCAACCAATGCAAGCAGGCCATATCTAGAAGAGACAAGCTATTCAAAAAACTAGGATAGATTTATTTGGCATCACCAATTAAGTCCAAGACCCGAAATTGATAATCAACTCGTTGTTTTTTACGAATAAAGGATTTGATCGTCAAGAAAGCTGTCAACAAGCTTCATCATTGTACATATTTTTTATTGGTCGACGGCAGGCCAAATCGCAATCATTGTGGCAAATAATCTCAGCTGTATTTTTTAACCCATCTTATTTGAATACAGAATATTTGCGGTTTTTTTCTTATGGTGTTTTCCAATCTAAGGTATGCTTTTCATTTTATTTTGTACCCTTTTTTTTTGTGTCATTAAACATGGACGACAAGATTTTATTTTTGTTGCCCAGTACTTCAATTTAAATAAAGGATACTATGTTCATTGCTTACATTTTACATGGAAGAATAATTTTTCATAGGCCATACTTATGTGGCGTCGGCCCTATACTTAAAGAAAGAAATTGGACGACCCGCCTTTCTTTCATTCTTCAGGTCCCGTAAATAGAATGAATTAATGACTTACAAAAAGGAAACTCAAGTGTTGACGCCATGTTCCTATTCAATTTCTTGCATATATTGTAGCTTCTTCTATTTGATAATATCCGTGCATATATACTAATATGAGTACTATTGGAATAAATATAAAAACTTCCTCTTAGCCAAAACTTATCCAATTATCTGGCCACCGGGTCCCAGGTTTGCGGTATTCAACAACTATGTCCCCCGCTCCATCATATACATCTTACAGCCAAAGAAATTTTGTGATCTGTAATTTATGCTTTAACTAGTGATAACTCACCGTCTGGCCACCGGGCCCTGGGTTTGCGATATCCAACAACTATGTCCCATGTTCCGTCATATACATCTTGCAACCAAAGAACTTTTGTGATCTGCAATTTCTGCTTTAACTAGTGATAACTCACTAGGGGTTTGAAAATCTTGGCATTAATAAAGGAACAATAGATTTTCTTCTATGAGATACTTAGCCCTTTTCCCCTTTTCTTCTTCCCATCTATTATCACTTTCTGGTTATATACTTAGTCTCCTTTCTATGATCGTAGGTTCCAGGGTTGGTGGGTTGACATATCTTCATCTCTTTCTATATCCTCACATGATGGCTCCAACCGACAGTTGTTCCATCCATACTTAGCCAATTTTATGGTCGTGGTTGTCGGGTTGGCGCTTTCGAAATCTACTGCTTCTTGTTGCATTATATACATCTTGCAGTCAAAACTTTCATGGTTTCAACAAAATTTTCGAATCGAACAACATCCTGCAAATTGGGAGATGATTTTCATTTGAACAGAAATAATCCATTAATATATATTAGTATGAATACTATTGAAAAATATATCAAAACTTTCTATTGGCCAATACTTAGCCAATTATCTGGCCACCAAGTCTTGGGTTTGCAGTATCCAACACCTATGTCCCTTGTTCTGTTATATCCATTTTAATAGTGAGAACCCAGCAGGGGTTTGAAAACATTGGCATTAATAAATGGAAAAATGGATTTTCTACTGTCAGATACTTAGCCCTTTTCCCCTTTTCTTCTTCCCGTCCATTATCGCTTTCTGGTTAAATAATTAGTCGTATTTCTATGATCGTGGGTTGTAGGGTTAATGGCCTGACATATCTTCATCTCCATCTATATCCTCACATGACGAATTCGACCGACAGATGTTCCTTTCCATACTTAGTCAATTTTATGGCCGCGATTGTCAGGTTGGTGCATACAAACTCGCCTTTTCTTCTTCCCGTTCGTTATCTCTTTCTGGATATATACTTAGCCCCCTTTCTATGATATATGGTTCCAGGGTTAGCGGGCTGACATGTCTTCATCTCCATCTATATCTTCACATGATGAATCCGACCGACCGTTGTTCCTTTCCATACTTAGCCAATTTTATGGCCGCAGTTGTCGGGTTGGCGCTTACAAACTCGGTTTTTTATTGTTCTGTGATATACATCTTGCACTCAAAACATCCGTGATCTACAATTACACCGTGGGTTCCTTGTATAAATTAACTTTTCTCAAAGTATCTATCATTGCCTTCCATCCCCACCAACTTCGCGTCCTTACTAATATACATTAACTATGCTCTTACTAGTGACAACTGGACACATTGGTAAGAAATAATTGGCACCTTCTCCTCTGCCATATACAAATTGAATATCGGACTTTGACATCGTCCCCTCTTCTGTGTTACACATTATGCATTCAAATGTTCCAAGCTATAAAATTTGGTCGTCCGGGCCTCGCGTCTTCTAGGGAAACCTTGTCACCCTATTTTGGATCCTCGCATTGGCAGGTTCACGAAAACTCCAACTCCTAGTCATTGTTTACTATACTTCCCATTCTCGTACTTCTTTCCAGATATGCAACACCACAGGTTTAATACTAAAACAGCATCATGAAACAACGTAAAAATCGTCATTAATAAGCAAACTTCTCGACAACCAACCATCCCTACATAACTTGTCCAGAAACATGCAAAGAAGATCCTGCAAGGAAATGGCAAAGCTATTACAAATTTCAATATATTAGCGAAAACAAGTCATGGCCATCTTTTCTGTGTTCCATACTTGCACACTTTTTCGATTGCAGGTTCCCGCATTGACGACCTCAAAATTGTGTTTCGAATCTTCTGCGAGCTGCAAACAGTGCCCGGATTTTCGCAATATACAATTTTTCCACGGGAATGTATAAAAACTCTTAATTTTTGTCACATACCCACTATGAAAATCGAATTCTTCGTCGATTTCTCAATGATCAGACCCCTGAAATGTCTACAGAGGTCTAGCGTAAGCTAGCTCTTCCCTCGTCTGTTCCCATAGGATCGCGGGTCACGACCACAGGTCAAACAAATATGGCGTCCTTTCACTCTTTGCGACTCAGCGCTACCAGAGCGTCGAGTCTTTCGACTCTGCAAACCCCGACACAGCGAAGCGCCGAACCCTGAAAGGGCTGGTGAGTACAAGTTTCGTATTTGGGTCTTATCCTCATGACCACACGCTTAAACCGACAAAGCCCTTACCAGCCTTTCGCGATTCGGGAAATCACGATGCATGACTTATTCCTTTCCCATTCAAATCCCCGAAAACCATGAAGTCTCCCAAGTTTCCCTCCAAAGGGAGATCAACGGCTATAAGCCTCCCTTGATCCGACGGTATGGATCCTTTTGGGGTTTCGGTACTTGGGAGTTCGAAATGCAATGACTCCAAGACTCCTTGTCATTTAAATCTCCGAATTTCGTTATGGAAATTCGTGTAAGAGATCGACGGCTCTTAAGAGTGTGGATCCAACGGTCCATGGGATTACGGGACTTTTGCCAAAACTCTGACCACTCACCACGCGTCTCCTTTGATGGATGATCCAGATTATTTCGGTACTTCTCCTCTTCACTACAATGCATATCGGGATTTTAGTCATCGAGATTTCGTGAATCGTGGGAGCAAGGTTTTCTAGCCATCTAGTTTCCCGGATGCCGAAACGCCGAAACATCGACTGGCAGCCATGTGTCCCTCCGATGGACGGTGACGACCTTCAGCCAAGATCAATGGTCGTGATCTTTTTGGGATGATCAATGGTCACAATCAAATCCCATCTTTCCTTAAACTCATTCACACCTCTCGCCATGTCGGGGTTTTGGTGATCGGGATTTCGTGACTCACGAAGACAAGGGTTCTTGCCCTTTGGTTTCCCAGGTGTCGAAACATCGAAATGTCGATCGACAGCCACATGTCCCTTCAATAGATGGCTGCGACCTTCACCCATGATCAACTATTATGATCTTTCCAGGATGATCAATGGTCACAGTTAAATCCCGCCTTTCTAAAACTTATTCACACTTAAACCGATTCGGAGTTTCGAAAATCGGGATTTCGCGACTCCCAGTGACACAAATCCTCTGTCAACTTGAATCCCTGGTATCCGAAATACCGATGGACTCTCGATCTCCGCCATGTGTCCTCCATGGATGGACGGTCTAGATCTATATCGGGACTTTCACCATGGAGTGTCCCGATCTCTTGGCATGAGGACTCTCGGAATCACGAACTCTGAATCCCCGATACTGACTCCTCTCTCGAGACTTTCACCCTTGTTCACGAGGGCTTAACCCTCGTGCATCTCCTAGAAGATCCAATGGCTGTCAGGTTTTCTAGCTAAGATCTGACGACTCAGATCTGTCCCACACTGTGTACCGACTCCTCTTTCAGGATTGTCGCCCCTATTCACGTGGGCTTAACCCTCCTGCATCTCCTAACAGATCCAACGACTATCGGGTTTTCTAGCTAAGATCCGATGGCTCAGACCTGTACTATGCCATGCACTCTCCCACTGCTCTCTAGACGTGGAAAAACCAACGGTCCATATACTTCCACAGACCTTGGGGATCTACGGTCTCGATTTCCTCACTACTCACAAAGATAAAAGAAAAGGGGTAAGGCATGTAATGCCCTTGTTTCTTCCTCCAATATAAAGATCATGAATGACCGCAGATCTTCCAATGGGATCTCGTCCGTCGATCGATACGTATCCCTACACTGCTACTTCAGGATTTCAAGAGGATCATTCTTCCTCATACAGGGTTGCTAAGACTTGCGCATTCAAGTCCTTTTTTCAGGTTCTTAGTAAACTTTTCCAAGAAGGGTATCTCTGTGGAGAGATCTATTCTGGGGCATTCCTGGAGACAGATAAGGGGAAACAAATTCCCAAGAATGGACTGGAAGACTAACTTGGTTAACCTTACGTATAAATAAATTTATCTATCAACATAAGCCATGCGTGGTTTTTCTGTTACAAGCATACACCTACCATTTCTTATCAAAACACTGCACAGACAGTCTTATACTGTAATCATTCACAATTTCATAGTTTATGAGCATATATGTCAGCATATGAATTTCAAGGTGCAAGATGTAAACCACTTATCAGCAATAACACCAGAAGTAAGTGCAACTGCTAAGAGGGGTGCTTGTTTCCACCCAACCGTAGGCTCAACGATTCCGATAAGATTTACCACTAGCCACCCCCGAGATGAGACCACGATGCTGCGAGACTATGTCTCGGTTTTCCAGTGACCGAGAATGAGGGTTACTCTCCCCCTTCTCTGCTATCACTCACTCTACATATCTCCAGAGTTCTCTTCCTCGCCTCGCGTCTGCCCCAATCGCTTCTCCCTCACGCCTTATCCTCTTGCGAGGTTGTGTGTGGCGCGATCTCTCTCGCACTGGTCAGGCCTGACGGCTCTACGGATGGGCGGTTCACCCCCCCATCCCTCATTAATTCCTGAGGAGCCATATACCTACCTGCCTGTGAGACATTTAATTCAGGGCCAGCGAGCTGCTCTTGGTTCTCCAAGCCAGTGAAGTCAAAATACGGTATTGTTTTTGGTGGAAGTTAACGCCACCATTCTAGGTGCCTTCCACTGCCTTTCTCCAGCCATCGTGGTCTCTTTTTCAGCATATCCCCTCGCAGCAGTCTTGTAATATATATATATTCATAATATTATTCACATTCATTGACCTTTTCCACAAGGTCCATTCACATCACAAATTCACATTTCTGAGTTTGCCACAGTTCTTGGTCAGTCCAGTTATTTTTACAAACTGGGGGAAACAGGGTGTTACAATTTTTCTCTTCCCCCCCCCCCCATCTATTATCCCTTTGTGGTTCTATATTTAGCCACAGCTATATGATCACGACCTCATGGATTCGCAAATTCACACCATGAGCCTAACTGACCATGGTCCCTTTCAATACTTAGCCAATTATCTGATCACTGGGTCCTGGGTTTGCGGTATCCAAAACCTATGTCCCATGTTTCCTCACATACATATTGCACCGAAAGAGCTTCTATGATCTGCAATTTATGCCTTTACTAGTGAAAACTCACCAGGGGTTCGAAAGGATTTGCATTAATAAGCAAACAATAGATTTTATTTTGTGAGATACTAAGCCCTTTTTCCCTTGTCTTATTCCCATGTATTATTACTTTCTAGTTATATAATTAGCCGCCTTTCTATAATCGTGGGTTCCAGCGTTGGCGGGCTGACATATCTTCATCTCCATCTATATCCTCACATGATGAATCTGACCGACCGCTTTTCCTTTCCATACTTGGCCAATTTTATGCCCGTGGTTTTCGATCTGGCGCTTTCAAACTCTGCTACTTCTTGTTCCATGATATACATCTTGCACTCAAGATTTCCATGATCTATGATTCCACCTCGAACTCCTTAGTCCTTTTTCCCTTTTCTTATTCCCATGTATCATCGCTTTCTGGTTATTTACTTAGTGGCCTTTCTATGATCGCGGCTTCCAGCGTTCACCGGCTGACATATCTCCATGTCCGTCTATATCCTCACATGACGAATCCGACCGACCATTGTTCCTTTTCATACTTAGCCAATTTTATGGCCGTGATTGTCGGATTGGCGCTTTTGAACTCTGCTTCTTATTGTTCTGTGATATACATCATGCACTCAAAACTTCTGTGATCTACAATTCCACCGCAGACTCCTCGAACTCGCAAGATTCACTCTACCATGGCTCACAATTTTTTTAAATTATTTGTTGTTTCCTTCCATCCCCACTAAGTTGTTTCCTTTCCTACTATACATTAGTTACGCTCTTACTAGTGACAACTTGACACACTAGTACGAAACAGTTGGCATCAGACCCTCCATAATTTACAAATTGACTACCATATTCCGACATCGTCCCCTCTTCCATGCTACAAATTATGCATTCAAATGTTTCGAGTGATACAATTTGAACGTCGGGGCCTCACGTCTTCTGGAGAGACCTTGTCAGCCTGTTTTGGATCATCGTGTTGACGGTTTCATGAAATGTCCAATTCTTGGTCATTGTCTCGGGTTGGCACTTTCGAACTCTACTGGTTCTTGTTCCGTGATATACATCTTGCACTCAAAATTTCCGTTATCTACAATTCCACCGTGCACTCATCCCTTTTTCCCTTTTCTTCTTCCCGTGTATTATCGCTTTCTGTTTATATACTTAGTCGCATTCCTATGATCCCAGGTTCCAGCGTTGGTGGGCTGACATATCTTCATCTCCATCTATATCCTCACATGACAAATATGAATGACCACTGTTCCTTTCCATACTTAGCCAATTTTATGGCTGCGGTTATCGGCTTGGCGCTCTCGAACTCAGCTGCTTCTTGCCCCGTCATATACATCTTGCACTCAAAACTTTCATCATCTACAATTCCACTATAGACTCCTCGAAATCGCAAGCTTCACTCTACCACGGTTCACAAATGTTTCAAATTATCTGTCGCTGCCTTCCATCCCCACTAACTTCATGTCCTTCCTAATATACATTAGTTATTCTCTTACTAGTGACAACTGAACACACTGGTACAAAACAGTTGGCATCCGACCCTCCACAATATACAAATTGACTACCGAGTTCCGACATTGTCCCCTCTTATGTGTTACAGATTATGCATTCAAATGTTCTGAGCGATACAATTTGACTGTCGGGGCCTCACATCTTCTGGGGAGACCTTGTCACCTTATTTTGGGTCTTCGTGTTGATGCATTCACGAAATCTGCAATTCCTAGTCATTGTTTCGAGTTGGTGCTTTCGAACTCTGCTACTTCTTGTTCCATGATATACATATTGTACTCAAAATTTTCGTGATCTACAATTCCACCGTGAACTCCTTAGCCATTTTTCCCTTTTCTTCTTCCCGTGTATTATTTCTTTTGTTTATATACTTAGTCTCCTTTCTATGATCACAGGTTCCAGCGTTGGCGGGATGACATATCTTTATCTCCATCTATATCCTCACATGATGAATCCGGCCAACCATTGTTGCTTTCCATACTTAGCTAATTTTATGGCCATGGTTGCCCGATTTGCGCTTTTGAACTTTGCTGCTTCTTGTTCCATGATATACATCTTGCACTCAAAACTTCCATGATATACAATTCCACCATGGACTCCTCGAACTCGCTAGCTTCACTCTACCATGGTTCACAAATGTTTCAAAGTATCTGTCGCTACCTTCCATCCCCACTAACTTCTTGTCCTTCCTAATATACATTAGTTATGCTCTTACAAGTGACAACTGCACACACTGGCATGAAACAATTGGCATCCGGCCCTCTGCAATATACAAATTGACTACCGGGTTCCAACATTGTCCCCTCTTCTGTGTTACGTATTATGCAATCAAATGTTCTGAGCGATACAATTTGATCGTTGGGGCCTCACGTCTTCTGGGGAGACCTTTCTAGCCTATTTTAGATCCTCATGTTGACGGGTTCATGAAATATCCAATTCTTAGTCACTGTTTCGGGTTGGCACATTCGAACTCTGCAACTTCTTGTTCTGTGATATACATCATGCACTCAAAAGTTTCGTAATTTACAATTCCACCATGGACTCCTTAGCCCTTTTTCCCTTTTCTTCTTCCCATGTATTATTTCTTTTTGGTTATATACTTAGTCGACTTTCTATGATCGTGGGTTCCAACATTGGCAGGCTGACATATCTTCATCTCCATCTATATCCTCACATGAAGAATCTGACCGACCATTGTTCCTTTCCATACTTAGCCAATTTTATGGCTGCGGTTGTCGGGTTGGCACTTTCGAACTTTGTTGCTTCTTGTTTCATGATATACATTGTGCACTCAAAAATTTTGTGATCTACAATTCCACTGTGGACTCCTCAAACTCGCAATCTTAACTCTACCATGGCTTACAAATGTTTCAAAGTATCTATCGTTGCCTTCCATCCCCACTAACTTCTTGTCCTTCCTCATATACATTAGTTATGCTCTTACTAGTGATATACAAATTGCCCTCTGGACTGTACTATCATACCCTCTTCGTTGTTATGCATATTGCACTCAAAAAGTTCTGAGACATACAATTTGACCCTTGCACCCTCACCTTGAATAGTTGTACCTTGTAACCCTATTTTGAAGTTGTTTTTTCCTGTCCCCGTGACCTCTGTACTTCTTTCTTAGTATGAAATTAGAAACCTTTCATGCTAACAGCTGACCATGCAGGAATCATCAACATTTTCATTAATGAGAGAAATGCTCGAGGAGATCTCCCATTATTACGCATTAAATCAAGATCTACGGAGAGTTATATTTCCCTTCTGATTGTTCATCTCAAACATGGGTCATCACGTTGGCCCGTTCAAGAAATCTACAATGCTTAATCCCTCATTGTCGTATCCACCATGTTCGCATTTCTATGTATGCAATTACTAGTGTTTAATGTTAATAGCACATCATGCAACAACAGTCGAAATTGTCATTAATGAGAGAAAGTCTAGAGGAGATCTCCCATTCACATGCATTGGACCAATATGTGTGCAACGTTATATTATCCCTTCCAACTTTTCATTTCATTAATCATCTGGAGCAAACAAATGTTCTTGTAAACTTATGGCAGGAGGTCGACAACAGTTTTTTGGAGATATAGTAAATATCTTCGGACATCAGGACTAGAACTTCCAGTGGTCCAGGGCATACTTTTACTATTCATCCAGTTCCACCCAGAACGAAGTGATTTGGACCTCTGGAATCGCTCGTGCAGGCTGCGTCCCTGAGGTTTTTGACTGTAACGAGGTGGTCTCTTGGTGCACCGAAAAATATATTCCAAGCCAAATAATTATTCCACTGTGTGACCATTCTCCTGTTTCTTTGTCACCTCTGGTCTTCCACAAGATGTTCAAATTGTCAGAGCCAACATTGACCTTCAAAGGACAAGACTGCAAGAAGTTCCTAGAAAAACATGATAACGGGTTGGACATCTTAGTCGAGTTCCTCTAAGACTTGACAACAATTCCTGAAGATATCACAAAGTTGTAGGTAAGTTCCTTTAGAAATTCATTCCAGGAAATTACTTCGTTGTTTACAAGAATAACAGGACAGGCATCCACGACAAGCATTTCCCATACAATTATTTATATTTTGTACTTCACAGTCAAGGAAAAATTCATTTTCGATTGGGGGAAGCTAATTTCCATTGAGATTTGTTCCCAATTGTCACGATTCAAATAATCGAATAAATTTTATATGTCATCCTACCTGATTTTCGTAATAGTGCATTGTTGTTCGTTTCCAAAACTGTCTCTTTCGAAGAAAATAAAGTGTGGATTTGACCTAGTAACATTCTGGTACGAGGCCCTGTGGAGGCACAAGGCCTCCCATTGTTTTTATGAAGTTTTTAATGACTTTGTATCAATTTTCAAAGATTTATTGTTAGGGAAGGATGCTCTGCGGATGTCTTGCCAGGCAACCAAGTTTTTGAACAGGAAGGGCACACTTGAACAAAAGGAAAATCACATTGTACTAATGGTCTTTGGCTCCAAGGAAAATCCTTCTTTCCTTCCATACCACACCACAGAAAATATGTTTGTTGCAGAAATAGAAAGGCAATACAACCACTGGTTGCATTTTTTCCATGACAAGAAAAAAAACCAGTTCATTCCTCTGCCCTGGAAAGTCGGGGACTTTGTGTGCAGAAACGTCAACATGATTGACAAATTGGTCGGCCATTTCAAGAAATTGAACCTAACATATGATGAAAGGCTAAAAGATTTCAACCCTAATGGGATTTTTCCAGAACATTTACTGGCAGTTGGCTTTAGAATCTCTTTTATCCATAGTAACCTAACCGAAGACAAGGACAGTGACGACAACAATCCTGCTTCTGGTGATTGCGACGTAGATACATTGCAAAGCGCGACTAAATTGTACAAACAACAGGGAAAAGTATATGGTGAGAAGAGTGGCCAGTCCCTCATCAGCACTCCCAAGAGCATGACATCACGGAGCATTGCTTCAATGGCCCACCCCAGTAAGAAAGCAACCCAGAAATATTTAAATGGAGGAGGAGATAAGAACCCTCCTCGCATAAAAATTGATAGTTCTCACAAAATTCCACCGACAAAGAAGAGAAAAAACAATGCAGGGCAGGCGGATGAACCCGAAAATGAAAGTGAACAGTTGCAACTTGAAATTGAAACTGAGCACATACACAAAGTTGGTCCGTCCGCAATGGAAATAGCTAAGACCGACATTTTTTACAAAGATGAATCCTTCATATTCCAGAGTGTTGTTTTTTACATCCAATCTAAAAATATGGTCATTGAAAAGAGAGATGTAACAAATAGGAAAGACAAATCTCGCACAGAGATTAACTTTAGGAAAATGCGGTCATCCCAAATCTCCCTATTTCATCGTGTAACCGGTGATTCTCTTGATGATTCCATTGGAGGAATTGAAGAGGAAAATGCCAGACTGAAAGACCGCCTCAAGGAATTTGAGGATGCTCTCATTTCTACCCCAGAATTTTCCAGTCCTTTAACAAAAAACGTGTCTGCTACCACTGCAGCCAAGATGAAAGTATCCTATACCCTCCTTTCATTGTCTAGATCCCTTGTAGAGAATAACATCAAGAAAATAATGCGGCTAGTTACTGAAGCCTAGGAAACATCACAAAATATAGTTTCCTTCTGAAAGAGGGAAAATGATTTGCTGGAACATTTGCAGGCAAATTTAAAAAATGATCAATGTTTCTGTGAATAGGTGCTGACCCCTTTTGCCAACCATGCCATCAACACCTCGGAACTGAAAAGAAGATAAGAGAATCTCCCCTCCCAAAAGTGGACCAAAAAAGTAAAAGCATGCCGACAAAAGAAAGTTAAGAACCTAGAGCTCATTGTCAAATCATGTAAACAAGCCATATTAGAAAAGGAAGAACTATTCACAAACCTGGTCCAAATAGACTTATCCGGAAGTACCAACGAGGTTCAAGACCCAAACTTAATTCTCAAATCCTTGTCAATGACCAAAGAAGACTTTGATGAACAACTTGATATTTTAAAGGGGTTGTCTTTCGAAAATTTTTACGGCATAGTTGAACATTGTGTAGATGAGCTCAAGCACTGGGTACTGGACTATTCGACACATAATGAATAAATTGAATAGAGTCTGCGTAGTATTTCAATGGATCTAAGGAAATTAGAAAATGACCTTTATGACATAGAAATCCAAGATGAAATCAACATGGCCCCCATGAGAAGCTACATTGAAGAATGGTTCTAACGAAGAATGGAAAACCTCATCCAGGAAGGGAAACAACTGGTTGACACAATTCTACTTACCATCGACAAGAGCAACAAAAACGCATCGGCTTCATAGTAAGTCTATACTGTCATCTTGTTTTCTTTAGCAATCCAGTTATTATACCTCTTTAAATATAAAATTGTAACCAAACACTCATAACTTCTTGTGTCGAGGAACCTTTGTTTCAAAGAAAACTAATTCGAGCATGCTAAATTTTTTGTCTCCTATTGTAAGCTAAATTTTTTTGTCCAGGAACCTTTGTTAATGTTTATTAGTATTCTATTGTGTTTGAATGTTTCCAACAGAAACAAAAGTATGGAATTTTTTAAATATTAAATCTTTCGTGTACTAACAAATTTAGATACTCGGAACCTTTTTTGATAAATTTCAAAGAAAACTGATTCAGAAATGCTAAATTTTTTGTGTCCATTGAATGCTAATTTTTCTTTTATTTTTTTTATTTTTTTGTGTCCAGAAACCATTGTTTCAAAGAAAACTAATTCGGGAATGCTAAATTTGTTGTGTCCTATTGTATGCTAATTTTTTTTTTCCAGGAACCTTTGTTGATGTAACAGGCGTTATTACTATTCTATTGTATGCTAAATGTTTTGTGTCTAGGAACCTTTGTTGAAAGACATTATTAGTATTCTATCGTGTTTGAATGTTTCGAACATAAACAAAAGTATGAAATTTTTTAAATGTTAAATCTTTCTTGTACTATCAAATTTAGATACTAGGAACCTTTGTTGATGTAATAGACATTATTAATTTTTGATAAATTTCAAAGAAAAATAATTCGAGAATGCTAAATTCTGCATGGATACCACATGTACTTCAACTTGCTTCCCACGTGTCTGTGTCTGTACTCAGTCGCATTTATTCTCATTCTAACTTGGCAGGGACTATGTTGTCATGCAACACTTATTTATTATTGACATTTAAAATAATACATAATACTATCCTATTTTATAATATTTATCTTATGTTAAGTAGATTGAATTTGAATTTATATCATTTTATTTTATAATATTTATCTTATCTTAAATTAAATTTAAATTTAAATTTAAATTTGTATATTTCATTTTATAATACTTATCTTATTTTATCTTAGATTAATTTTAATTTGATCTTATATACAATATTATTTATCTAATATTTTAATTTTTTAAATAAAGTAAAAACAAAATTTAATAATATATAATTATTTATTGATAAATATAAATATAAATATAAATTAATAATACAAATAATTATGAAACGTATTCAAAGTTTGGAAGAAACATTAAGTAAGCAAATAATATAAAAAGAATGAAATTTCTCATGTTTTCCACAAAAGAGATTCAAAATCATTCAAAGTGATCACGTTATTATTATTATATTCAAAGAGTAAAAAGTAAATATATATATATATATATATATATATATATATATATATATAATGGTTACTAGTTAGCCAATAAAGCATTGTTAATGTTTATAATATTTATAAATTTATGGTTAATAGTTAGTTGGTTTAGTTAATATTTATAACATTTTTAGGATTATATGGTTGATAGTTAGATAGAGAAGCAAATCGAGTAATGAGTAGGGAAGATCCATAATTTCAATAATTTCAATAGATAAGAATTATGAGAAGCAAAAATAATGTCTTTGATCTCATAGCCCCATTTCACCAAGGATTTTTTTCACTGCGAGTAATTGTTAATGACTCTATAATCACCCACCATTTTTCAAGTGTTCTATGTTTTTCCAAACAATTCCTCTACAACGTTTAGAGTTATTTGTTGCAGTATTTGGGGTTTTCTGGTGCAGAAAGACGCAAAAATAAAGACTATACCTTAAAACATTTTCATTCACTTGAACCATAGTGGAAGAAATCTATAGAGAGCCCAACAATAATAACAAATGAACATCATTACAAGAATAAACAAAATCTGAAGGATAGGAAATCCATATGATGGAATGCCAAAAAAAATATCCACTCTATTTCAGTGCTTGTGACTACTTAAATAACTTTTCTGATTTCTCTCATGACATGTCGAACAAGAGCATTTGTTCCTTATCGATTTCACATGATTAAATCAACTCTTTCTTGACCCAAAGCAAAGGGCATCCTCTCATACCAAGGCAATCTTCCAACCTATAGCAAATGCATAGGCCAACATGACAACGCCCAACCTCAGATTGTAAAATATTACTCATGGCCCATTGACGTTGATGTCCTTTGTGGTGGAATTATTCCCATCTACTGTTGAAATTCATTTACAAAATATAAGGTATATGTTTTTGTTCGTGCAAGTGTTCGTGCAGGTGTTGAGTATCTTAACTGAACATAAATGACTACTGTGGAGGCAAAAGGTATGGCGAACCTCCATTGGCTCTACAAGATAGATTTTCAATCGTGTAGCTACTCATCGTGCTCCCCACTGGGATGGAGTTTGTCTTCTTTCCACTATCTGTACACACATGTAATAAATTAATAGCTATTTGCTCCGATGGGGCCTCCGTTCGTTGCATGGAGACTACGTTGTAGTGAAAAGGCTTTACCTGCAACACTAAAAAGACCTCTAGCGTGAGCGTAAATGTGTAGCACCGTAGGATCCAAGCCGAAAGTAGGACCTCTATGGAATTAATGCACTAGACATCCACTTAGGTTTATTAACTAGCATATCTTTAAAGTAGAGGAAAGGGAACTCCGAAGTGAATCAACAATACTTTGTTTGAAGATAAGAGAAATCTGTTGGATGTTTTATGGAAAATTAATAGAGGATCCATTTAATAGTGTCCGTGAATAACGTATTAAAATGATCTCGCAAAGAGTTAAGAATTGCTATATTTGATTTCTAAATGTATACAAAAGACTTTTCAAGGAGAAACAATGTTCTTGTTTCCAAGTAATATTAATTAAAAGTTAAACACAAACCATATTCATGTGTTAGTTGTTGTCTTGAGAGGATATGGTTGAGATCTTGGTGTGGGGATGGATTTGAAATGTACATATGACCATTAAGGATATTAAGGTACTCAAAACGGGTTCTCTACAAGTATACAAGTTTTTGGAATGAAATTCCATCGTTAAGGTACTCAACATCTGCACGAACAAAAACATATACCTTATATTTTGTAAATGAATTTCCTACGTTCCATATTCTTACATCATAATCAAATTCATTGTAAAAGTACCTTGAATAATCCCTCCATGTTAACAGATTGTTGTTTTTCCATATTTGCGTTGCCACTAACTCCTCATGAGAGACCATCATTAACTTGCACTGACCCTTAAAGATATTTCTTAAATATATCACATATGATGCATTACTTATGTATGTGTTTCATATACATTGTTGATGATATATAAGTAAATCACACCTAACCCACATACATAACCTACACACTTACTACCCACTTCGAAGTGAGTATGCACATAAATATTGATCCAATTAACATAGTCATGAAAAAAATACATGATTAACCACACTTATTTACTTACATCACCTATGTGAGGGGGATGTATATTACATGGGCTTGGACTTTTCCCATCTCAATGGGAAAATGATTTCATTATTTTCATATTGTAGGAATTTTCATGTTTTTTTAATAAAGTACTTTTTACTTTAATAAGGTGGGGTTTGGATGTTTTCCATTTCATATGGTAGGATTTTTCATGTTTTTTTAATAAAGTATTTTTTACTTTAATAAGGTGTTGGACCGAAAAGTTATAACAGCTAGAAATTGCATTCCAAACTATTTAAGTCACATTATAATAAAAAAGTCATATTTAACTTAAGGCTTACTAACTATTTAAGTCACATTATAATAAAAAGTTATACTTAACTTAAGACTTACTAATTTAATAAGGGATTGTTTAAACATTGGACTTTTTGAACTTTTTTGTTGAAATTCGACTAAATAAATCTAGGTGAAATCACCATTTCCATTGTTTAAATTGCATTTTTGAATGCATAAATGGATTCAACACCCTGAAAAACCCTCAAAACATTTGAATTATACAGACTCAATCACTCAAATTTAGAGTTTCAACAATTTTTGGTCTGATTTCACGTGAAAGTGATCTTAAAAATGCTAAAAAATTGAAGGTTTAAACTATGCTATTTAATAATAAAATAATTGAGAAATCCTTAAATACAATATACACATTCACATACAACAACGGAGCCTAAGCTTTGCCCATTTATATTGTATCTATTTTTAAAAAATTGCATATCACTTGCACGATCAACAAGTGATGCATCTAAATAGCATGCTCTTTATAACAATGCTTGCATAATCATTTATCAAAATTGTTATATGTTTAAAATGATGTTGTAGTTAGCCCCCGGGGGCAGCTCAAATTGGCAAGTGTCGTGATATGAGTTTTTATGCTCAATGAGGTTCCAAGTTCAAATCCCCCTTACTCACCCATGCCTACAAAAGGGGCATATGTATGGCACCTGAAGGTTATAGTGGTAGCGGTCGGAATCGACCCCGTGTCATGCGAGTACGAGACCATCCAGTTGTCAATTCTGCCAAATACAAAAAAAATGATGTTGTAGTTTAAATAATATTATATTATCTTCACTAAATCAAAGAACACACATTTTGGTTTTGAAAGAAGCGACAAAGAAAACCTTCACCAACATAGAAAAAGAAGTGTTCACGATAGAACAACAACATAACACCGTGAATATTTCCAAAGATCAGATCACTTATTCGAAATTAATAAACCTAATATAGAAATGTTGGTCCTAAATTGATTAACATAATGCTAACAAAACAAAAACAAGGAAATAATTTAGTTAAATATGGTAACTGACTACTTCTTCAAAAACCAGCTAACTAGAATTGTTGAAATTGCAGTGGTCAGTTGGTCAAATATAATTTCATCGATCTGGGTCAATTTGGAGATGGCCTAGTACCCCTAGATTGCAGTTTAGAGTTGTTGAGATGGAATATTTCGGAGTTGCAATTTTGGTAGCCAGATTCAGGGAGAATTTCATCCCAAAAAGGCATCAAGAAGAGGGGTAGTTTGAATTCCCCCTATCCCACGCCCTCAAATGTCCTCTCTGAATATGTAATGAAAAAAGAGTACCGCGTATAAAATATGATATTGTATCATTTAAGACACAAGAATACAATGGTTTTTAAGAGAGTGATGTTTTTTACCAGGTTGGGGGTTTTCTTCCCTATCAACCACAGTGTCAAAAATCTGTGCATGTTAGTTTGTTTCTTTGTATGCTCGTCGTTCCGTGGTGTCAAAGGTCTGTGCATGTTGGTTTGGTTCTATGTATGCTATTTGAACCGTGGAATACAGTAGGCATTAAAATTTTGCAAGAAGTAACAGAGCAAAAAATATGAAAATAAAAAATAATTTGCCTGGAAAAAGAACTGAAGAATAAACACCACATAGTTTGTCATTCCCTTCACCTCCTTTAGACTTCCTTTTTTTTCCTAATTTTTAAATTTGATCAAATACAACATAATCACCTGTTTTGCATAGTGTAACAACAAATGTTATCTCATGACCAATATGATAAATAAATAAGATGACAGACATTAGTTCTAGTATAATATACACAAATCGAATACAATAAAGCAGAAAGATACCCAAAATAGAAGGAAAAAAAAACCTTCACTACACCCCGCTAAAGTATATAGAGATCGAAACCCATAACAAAACTGTGCATCTTTAACATCAGATCAAGAAAATAACGAAAATCACTCTTATGCTTGGCATGGGAAGGGAATTCCCCTACTCATAGTAGAGAATTAAGTTGCTGAATTTGGGGAGTTGGCATCTCTCCCCCATCATAATATTCTTATTCCACACCGATGGCGTCGCGCTCGGGGCCCTTTCCTCCACTGTAACCACAACAAAGTCTTCCCTCAAAAAAGAAACCTCCCCGGGGTTTTCCTTCACCATTCTCAGCTTGAACCCTCCTCCGTATTTTATAGCCTTCATAACCTTCTTCCTCTCAGTCCCCATCTACACCACGAGCCATGAGTGTCACCTGGGCTCGAACCTTTGATCTCTCTGTGAATACCCACCACTGATCTCACACACAGGGCCACCATAAATACCACCGCACATCTTTTATAAAATTCAGAACATCATGCAAATGTTTGCAGAGGGACATATAATGGCATTGGTAAGGAATGTAACGATGGTGTTGGTAGGGTATGTAATGAGGGAGCAAGGGCTTTGAGAACCAGGGGGTGGCGCAACGCAGCACAAAGCAGCCAAAAATGAATAGGGACTGGAAACAAAGGGCAGGGATGAAGAAGTCGTCGCCGCTTGGAGTCGGTGAAGGATAGGATACGTGGAAGGAGATGAATGGTCCATTGGTGATCAATAGATGGCCAGTTTTTATTAGCATTCGACATATGACGAAAGCCCTCAGAGGAACCTCCCCTTAAAAAATGCCTTCGACGTAATAAATAATGAAGAGGGACGGCCCATCATCGAGAAAGAGAAACAAAAACAATGCTTGAAAGTGACCAAATTTACTACGTGAAGTGGACCATAGCGTTTTCTAATCTTATTGCATGCTCGCATGCCACTAAAAAAAAATTGTCACTCACTGAATCTAGGTTATCACCGTGGAAGAAACTATCAGAATACTCATTCAAATCTCTAACGGGAGCCACGCTCTTCGTCCTAGTAGATAAATATTTTATGTTTTTTTTTAATATTCATGTGCTTATAGTAAGTATGAAGAAAACAAAACAAAAATCCTTCATATAATAAGGTTACGACCTTAAATAATTATTTGGGAGCTTTGAATAAAACAAAACAAAAATCATTAATATAAGAAGGTTACGACTTTAAATAATTATTTGGGAGTTTTGGAGTGCCATCATCGAACAATTAATGCTCCTATGGGTTGTTGGTATGAGTTTCCTAACAATCTACAAGTAATTTCCATAGGCAAGTGCGGTTTTTTCTATAATGATGGAATAATAAGTCTTTATATATTTAATTCAATAATAACTAAGTTTAGTTAAGGTAACATCCATGTTCTTAGAAAGTTTTGGAATCATACCTACCCATGCCCATTCACAAAAAATATTTTCTATTAATTGAGAGATAATGTGTTTGCTACTTTTCCTATGACTATATAATAGTAAATCTTCCTTTATTTAATTTAACAAGAGAGATTGCGGAGCAACAAGTCCCTGCCCCAGAAGGTAGAGGAGCTTGTTTTTTTGGCTTTGTCAAGACACAAAATCTTATAACATGGCAGGCAACTTCTCTTTGTCCTGACAAAGAAGCTTATAACATGGTAGACAACTTTGAATTTAATATCCCATTTATTGTAGTTATCTGTAAAGAGTGTAGTTATCTGCACAGGCTAAAAAATAGTGAAAAGAGTAGGCTAAAAAAAGGGTAGCATTGTAGGCTAGATGAAATCCATGTAAAATGCAGAGTCTGTTCATGATATCCAATGCATGTGGAGTTATGCCAACTTTCATGAGAAGGATGAACACAATTCAATTTTCAGGAGGTTCTGTGGTTGGGAGAGACAAAATGACCCAGTAATTCGCCCATGCGCATATGTTCCTTTGTTTTCTCTTATTGATTGGTCATCGCAGAAATAATTACGCCGGAAGGCGTACACCTATTGACAATGGGCACAATTAATGATCTTTTAACCTTATTTAACCTTAAACCCTAATCTGATGACTATGCATTGAAGATGCTGGCATATTCTTAGTCGTCCTCCAAAATCAATGGATCAGATTTATTGTTCATAACTTTCTTGCATTTATCAAGGCATCGGTTAACATGTTTACTTTTTAACATTTACCTAATCACATTAAAAAATTACTGTAAGGATGTGTAATTGCCACATTCCATTTATCAACCTAATACAGTCAAACATTTCATATTAGAGACACGCATTCTCAATATAATATTGAGAGCAGGCATTATCAGCCGCTACCTTTCGGTGTTCTCAGCCGCGAGTTAGCAGCTGTGCTAGTTCTATTTCCAACTGATATCGTAGTTTCTCAAAGTATATTTTCCATAGATGTGAATTAACCAATTTTGTGGGAGCAAGAGATGATCTAAATGTCTGGGTATTGGCACCACAAACGATGAAGCATGGGGAGATTCACCGTCCACAAGAAAATAAATTCAAATATTGGACAGGTAGCGGTTGGTTCTCCTAGTGAGCTATCCATAGTTTCAAGCCCAGCAGACACATTTTTTTTATTCATATGACATGAAAGGAAATAAATGGAATACCAGATTTGGAATGAACCGACCATAATTCCA
>ML779107.1:7725-44431 GCA_009831015.1 Picea engelmannii | reverse complement strand
ATGTAGATATTGCAAAGTTATTGTTTAAAAAAATATTAAATATTATATCGATTTATAATATAGAACAAATGCTTAGGTCGAGAGCCCATAACCTTCGGACTCTAAAATCTCTCTCCCTCTCTCAATAGCTACTCTTTCCTCTTTGTAAAGACAATATTATAAATAAAAGCATAAATCATTATTCACTGAGTGTGTGTTTCATGGCCTACAAGAAAAGAAATAAAATTAAACAAAGAACAACATTTTCAAATGTACCATGTGTTTATTAGCATGCACTATGGTTTCCACCGCCTTTAGACTTTCCCCCACGTGAAGGGTTTGACTAAATTTCATTGTAAAACATAAAACATTATTGATAATCCAAGTTTAAGTTCAAAATGCATGTTGAAATGTTAATTATTGATAATCCAAGTTTAAGTTCAAAATGCATGGTGAAATGTTAAACATTATTTACAATCCAAATGAAATGTGGCATGCTGGTAAGAATTGAAACACTTCAAACATGTTCCGTATACATATTTAATAAGTTGGCTTTTTGTTTTACCAGTGAGCATGAGAACAAAAGCAGGCTTATGTGGTTGTTGATTCATTTTATTATGCTATATTAATATACTGGCCGGGAACAGATTGAAGCATAAATGGACAACAACACATATGGAATGGGGAACGAATGGTGTACTAATAAAGATAAAAGAAAATCGAAACGCCAATTGTAAGGAACATATACATACATAACAAACGCTCAAAAACTACTCGATTAGGGAAGGCATACCTTCAGCTCCACTAAATCCCCTGGGTTATGGAAAAAAAACATCGAAGAGGTACCACGAGCAGTCTGAGTCTCAAACCTAGAAGAGATATCTCCTAGCGGCTCCACAACCACCACACCAGGAAGCGGGGAAGGCTCACTGCACAATTTCGCCTGGAGTAAAGCAATTCGGGGGAGTGCCACGAATTCCAACCCCTAAGGGCCTTTCATTTCCCAATCGAGTCATCCTCTTGGAGCTGTCTTTTGAATAATTTCTCATGGACTCCCTTGCGGGTTTACATTAATGGGAAAGACAAAAGACGTCTGCATCAAAGTTTCTTGAGATCCACAACTGCCCTCAACCAGCCATCAAGTATTCAGATGTTTGCGAAAATATTGACAAAGGATTTCATGAGTTCGTTAATTGTGTCCACCTTTAAGAGACCGAAGATTTGGTGATCGATGTCTCTAGGTATTGAGGGGACCAAATTCAACCCTCATGTTCTTCTCAGTTGGGTTCTTCTAGGCTAATAAATCCAACTTTTTTTTAGCAAAAGGAAAGGTGGCTCATACTTGCAAATGAATAGGCTTTAGAGACTATAGGTACATTTCAAATTAATAGGTTTAATAGGATACTGCTAATCATGTTCCCACCATCCAAGCATGCATCTAAGTCAACAACATTTGCATTTGTCCCAGAGACTACAACAATTGATCTTGTTGGGTGAGGAAGGTTTCTATTCTCATTGTTTATGCTATTTCTCTTGCTCGATACGAAGAAGGTAATGAAAACTTGAATGGTGAAGTCAACCTAGCAACCAACTATTCTACATGCAAGGAAGGATTTGCTTGCTTCAGAGTAGGAGGGAAAGGAAGGCGAGTTAGTGTTTATAGCCCAACAAGGAAGGACAATATCTCTTTTCTCTAACTGGAAAGGAAGGTCAGTCTCTAGTCTCTCTAACGAGAAAGGAAGGAATTCTTTGTATAACCAGGAAGAAAGGCCAGCGTGTCTCTCTTGGAAATATGGAAAGTAAGTTCTATAAATAGATTAGGGGTGTTGGGTATGTGTTATATTCTTTGCAATTGTGTGTGTATGGGTGCATCAGATACGACAACTGCATCTGACGATCCCTTCACCTAGAGCTTTTTCGTGTGCATCGGGCACTTTCCTAGGTGGGGGCAGGTATGCCCTCTCCTGGTTACGCACAGTGTTCGGGGCAGCACCCCGAAATTTTTTTTGGGGCGGTTTTTGCTATTTTTAGTTGATTTGTAAATTAATCCCGGATTAAGGGAATAGGGTTTTGGTATCTACGGAATACCTAAAAATATTGTATATATTGTATGGCGAATGGTGAAATTCGATATAATGAAAATAAGAAAGGTTTTCCCGGTTGAGGGTTTCTGGTAAAAATCTCTGTGTACTCTGTGTATGAGCCATTGATTAATTTTTGTATTGCTTAAGAATCTATATGCATTGCTTTACTTCGCAGGTTTAAAACTTACAAGGGGTTGACTAAGTAATTGTGCGAAGCCTCTTATAGCATTGACAGAGGCAAAGAGGATAAAGGAAGGCTCAAGTAATTCGGGGAAGAACCGTAAAAAGTGGTCTCCCAATGAGTATTCCTCTGATTGTGACCCGGATTTCATGTCCGCTACCTGCATGAAAATATCACAGTCGAAGGCGAGTGCTTGACCTTCCAATCACCTTCCAACTACAATCTGGTAAGCCTTCCTCCTGATCTTCCCTTACTTATGAAATAAATTTTGAAAAATATTACTTAGTGCATCTAAACATAGTGAAATATTATGAATATAGACACATATAAAAGTATCATTAACCGAAACTTACAGGGAGTAAACTTACATAGTAGTTCGCTTCTATGGAACTGACTTATAGAGTAGTTCACTTCTATGGAATCGATCTTCAGTTTTTCTGGCATGTATAAAGAACGTCATCTGGTGGGCTCTCCGATTCTGGAAGAGGAAACCTCCGCTTCCTATTCACCTCAAGAGATAGAAGCAGGTAAAGACCACATTCTACGAGTTTGTGCAAATATTTCAATTTCAGTTTGTGTAAATATTTCATGGGGAAATTGGAGAGAATGTTGTGTGTGTTGTGCAGGAGCAGGTAAAGAAGACGTATCATATTGCGAAGGACACAAACGCATATCATATTGGGATGAGAAACACATTTCTAGCATCGTGTATTTTTTCATGGCGTTGTAAATGGAAACAACTGATCAACTGAACAATAAATGCACTATGGGTTATCCATTGTAGCAAACATTAAATGTTAAGAAGTAATGCTAGATTCATTTCTAGCATTACTTCGTTATGAAAAATGAGTACACAAACATATGCTGATAAACTAAGCAATTTTCTCCCTCTGCCTCGGGAAGAGGCCAAATAAGAGGTCGAACCTAAAACCTAGGTTAATAAACCACCTAAATTGCATGATTTGTAGAAAACTTTGGTTAAAATGATTATAATGCATTGGTTTATGTGCCAAGTTAATAGGAATAGCCAAAATCGATGACTAAGAGTCCCCAACCCGAAGGGCAGGGACTAATAATAGCTACTCTTAAGATAAATTATTATACATGTTCTCATAAGCTTTAAGAATCATACCCATTCATAGAATAATCTCCATTGATTGTGTGAACGGATGTATGTTCTTGTAATCTTCAGCGTAAGGGTAAAATATTTAGGGTTAGGGTTAGGGTAGACACATGGCATATGCACACTGAGGATTTTATTTAAGAAAGAGATAACTTGGAAATTAGGGGAGGATTTGTGTGTGCGGAAATGGAGAGGGAAAGAGCAAGGGAGATGGCAACAACAATGTCRTGGATGTAGTGATAGAGAGCACGGTAGTTGGTTTTATTCATAGATTTATATTTTTCTTTCATCGTCTAGCTATGTGAAAACTGTGATTTTCAACTGCTAAAATCTATCTGTCATAGCTAGGATTTTCCTTTTTATTTGATTTAAAGAGRAATCATGCCAAACTTTTTTGGAAATCATGCCAAWTTTTTTGGAAATTTCAATGATAGTKTAAACCCSTTTCAAATTRCAATATGYASAGGAAACAAAGACAATTAATAAAGTAGATGGTGGAAGTTTTAACTTTTATTTGAGTTTTGAGGTAAATGAYAATTTAGTTTATTGTAGATTACACATGCTCAATGGCGGCCACTGAATAAATCTGTCATTAAAAAAGAGCATCCATAGATCTAGTTAGGTCGACTAAGGCAAGGATTACGCTACTAACCTTGTACGAGAAGAGGGACTCACACGCTGGTGGTCATGCTTTTCTTTATTGCTCCATCATTTGATCTTTAAGCCTTTTGGTTTTCCTTGGCTAGGGTTTATAACCAATGGAATTCGGTACATCAAATTGGTAACTGAAGAAGAAGAGAGCCATCTCCATTTCACATGTTGGAAGGTTTATTTAGGGCATGCATATAAATCCAGGTGAAGTCCAAAGACAAAAAGGCTTCGTTGGTTCATTAAAACTCTCCACAAGAGTCCTTCCTAGCAACGACTGCATCTCTTAATATCAACTACTTTTTTAGATTTGAACCGAGAAAAATCATTGCTAGGTTGTGCATATCGATGGCAAGGCAAATTTGATAAAGCTGACTCTATTCAAGAAGTATCATATTGTGGTGGTATACTATATTTACTTCACTTTTGTTCTAGTTTATGCTCTCGTCACATTAATTTCTTACCAATATTCCTGGTCTAGTATCATGATTTGAAGAATTGGAAACCCTTTCCCTTATGTGTTCATTGGTTATAAGTTCCATCTAATCAGGCACGATCCTTATTTTTTGATCGACAATGATGAAGAGGAGATGACATCCCAAACACTGAAGCTCAAGAAGACAAATTTGAGCTATAAGACAGTAAAACATCCACTGGATCCTCGTGGGATGTCACCAATCACATTTTTTTGGACACACCAATCACATTGAGAGGAGAGGGGTGAATGAGTGTGAGGGATATTTTACACTTCTCACAAAAATTTGGTTAGCAATCACCATTCACAACATCATTACTTATTACTTCCATTCATACTTAGTTGCTTTCATATAAATATATCTCAATGACATACATTAACAATAAATATCTATGCACCATCACAATAAAGAACACAAGGAACACCATATATATGTATAAGTTTATTTTTATTACAAACTACAATTCTTGGGTTTTATCAGCACCAACTGAAATAGAGCACCAACTCCAAGAGAGAACAAACTCTCAATGCAAGACCCAACCTCTGTATCTCAACATCAACCGAGATGTGAGGAATCCAACCGTCAAGTACAAGACCTATCTTGTAGACAGAAATCAATCTATCAAATTGTACCAACAGTCTATACCAACGCAAGTGCATCAACTATGCACAACCTGTCACAACAATCTGTCACCTCAACCTGTCTCATCAATATCATCATCCAAATATGATCTACTCACAAAGATCAATCATCAAGTCAACTCTCAACCATATGCACAATATCACCAAGTTAATCAACAAGATACCTCTAGAAATACACCATACTCTCCATAAACCAAATACCACAAAACCTTACACAAGGCCATGTGACAAACCTCACTATTATGTAGCCTCAAGCATGTACCATGTCATGACCAAATGTAACCATCAAAACATGAATATAAAAATACATGTAACTCTGTAATAGATCTGGTGTATGTGATCACATACTTGTAAGCCTTCCTAAACTTAAACAACAAGAGACTAGCATTTTCATCAAACTTTACTTTAGTCTCATATGAATAATTTTGGATTAGTCAACAACCCTAACTTGAAACAATCATAACTTTGTACCTGTAATGAATAAAGGTCTGAAAATGGTAGACAATGTTCTTCAATGTCTTTTATACAATTCCTCTAGGTTTCACTACTTGGAACCTCCCAGAAAACGAGTTATAGCAAAAATAGTAGACCTTTCTGAATTTTGGCTTATTCTAGAGAGCGAAATTGTAGAGAATGACACGCATGAAATATTTTTTGTATGGATCTGAAAATGGTACAAAACATACTACATAATATACTATAACTAATTCATTTGGTCTCATTGAATTTGGATCTGTTATGAAGAATTTATGACATTTTTACCCGGAACACTTGTTTTAGACTAGTTTCAGGACTAGCCAAAAAACCTATCTTCCATAGAGTGTAACTCCCAAAATAAAATGAACCACAAGCTTAAATTTGTATCACAGTTACTTGGATATGTTTTCTCAACAGTCTCTCTATTTCTCTATCTAAATCATTCTAGAAAAAAAAATATTGCGAAAATGGTGAGATGACCTGTAAATATCATACCTTAGAAAGCATCATCAAAAGACTTTATCCTCCCTTGAATTTCTGTCTTCTTTACTTCACCTTCCCTCTAAAATTTTCCTTATATCTCCTTTGGTTACCTCAGTCACTTGTATATGTTCAATATTCTCAAAGATAAATTCTAATGGGAGACCTTTACTCTCTTATTTATACTCTCTGAGTAGCTTCCTCTAGAAGTATCCACTTAACCACTTTATCCAAAAATAATAAACTCTCCACTTCTAGTTGCAACTAATTTATTTTTAATTTTGTTCTTGTTGAAAGCACTTAACCCATGACTAACCACTTTGACTGGTCAACTTCTTCTAGGAGCTTCTAGAATAATTTGACTTCTTTGACCTTCTAGGGGATTCTAGATAACTCATGAGGGTTTTTCCAACTTCACATGGCCACAACTCTCTAACCATGAGGATTTATGTGATGTTTCATATATCACCTGAAACAGAATGACATATATTATCCATATGGAATAGTTTCTCCTGCAAATTCACTGATCTTCATTACACTATTCCTTAATCAAACTTTGTTACCCTAACCACATTTTTGTTACTCAAACACCTAACCATTTGGACTTCACAAAGCATATTCTCGTGAGGGATTTCACCATAAGGGGAACACTTTGGAGTTTCTCTATTTGGTTCTTCGTATCAACCATGACATGACATCAATGATATACCTCCCTTTAATATCAAGCACATCATTATGACACCACTTGACATCAACCCTTTGACAACAATTACATTAATGACCATATAACCAATAATCAATATATCAATGATACAAACACATCACTCTGACAATACTTGACATAAACCCTTTGAAATCAATCCTTTGACATCAATGACAACATAGTATAACACATTTATGGAAGTTGGCTTATGTATATGTGCATTTACGGAAGTCAACTTATTTATATGCACATATACATAAGTGGTCTTCTGTATGTGTGACTTTTGTATATGTGCATATACAGAAGGCGACTTCTGTATCTGCGCATTTACGGAAGTTGACTTCCATATATGTGCATTTACGGAAGTCGAACTCTGTATATGTGCATTTAAGGAAGTCGGATTTTGTATATCTTCATTTACGAAAGCCAATTTCCGTATGCATGACTTATTTTTATGCACAGATATGGAAGTTGACTTTTGTATATGTGCAGTCAACTTCCATATATGCACATATACAGAAGTCAACTTTTGTAAAGGTGCAGAAAAGTTTCTGCATATGCGGATATACAAAAGCCAACTTTCGTGTATGTATATATATAGAAGCCTACTTCCATAAATGCACATTTATGGAAGTGCTTTTGTATATACACATTTACACAAGTAGGATTCCTGTAAATGTGCATTTACGGAAGTAGGAATTTGTATATGTACATACACGAAAGTTGGCTTCCGTATATTCGCATATGCAGAAATGTTTATGCACATTTATAGAAGTCGGCTTCCGTGTATGTGCATATACGAAAGCCGACTTCTGTATATGTGCATATACAGAAGCCAACTTACGTAAATGCGCATATACAAAAGTCGCACATACGAAAGTCGATGTCTGTATATACACATATACGGAATTTGACTCTCATATATGCGCATATACAGAAGTCTTCTTCCATAAATGCACATTTATGGAAGAAGACTTTCGTAAATGTTAATATATGGAAGCTTGCTTCTATATATATGCATATACGGAATCCAACTTATGTAGATGCATATATACAAAAGTTTTCTTTCGTATATGCTCAGATAAGGAAGTGCTTATGTATATGCACATAAATGAAAGCGCTTCTGTATACGCTCATATACGAAATATTCCTTCCATAAATGCACATTTATGGAATCTAACTTTCGTATATGCACATATACAGAAGCATTTATAGAATCAGGCTTCTGCATATGCACACATATTAAAGCCTACTTTCGTAAATGCGCATTTACAAAAAAAGGTTGCCATAAGTTTGTATTTATGTAATCTTACTTCCATATATGCACATTTACGAAACAAAAGAAGTATTTTGTAAATGTGCATATATGAAATATTTCTTCCATATATTTGCATATACAGAAGCTAACTTCTGTAAATGCACATATACATAAGGTTTTGTTGTGAAGGGACAAGAACAAAAACTATGAAAACTCATCAAATCTTTAGATGGCCTAAAACAAGAACTGTGAGATTGGTATGGAAAGATAACTAAGCATATTATGAGATTGAATTCCAAGAAATAAGCTTGATATTCAGAATAATATTTTTGATGGAAGAAGAGTCATCATTAAGTTTGATATTATTTAGCAATTTTTATGAGAATGGTTGAAAAGAAGTAACTTAATTTTGTACAAAATTGTATTCGTTCTTTTCACAATTTGATAATAATTTGGCATAAATTTCATGCATGAGTAAATTTATATTATTATTCAAATTCCGTGTTTAGTTTCTTCCTCTTTCACCTTGTGGGAAAATATGTTAACTTTGCTTAAATAAAATATTTTTTGAATTCTAACAAAAACTTTTGCTAAGATTTTGTGTAAATGGATTGCATATGGAGAATGGATAGATCAATTTTATATGATTTCTTATCTATTAATAGCGAGGAGTAGTATTGAAAATGAAGGATGCAATTCAAGGTAACACTACGTTATTAGTAAAGTGTGAAACAACTCCATTTTGTATTGCGAATTTTAGAGTTGTTATTTGTAAACATCTTATAGATATGATGTCAGTGGACTTAAGTGTGAATGAACATGCCCAAGCATGGCATGTGATCTAAATAAGTAGACCATTGTGATGAAACCTAATGCCATAGCCTAAGTATAGAACATTTTGTGTTCGCCATTTTAATTATAGAGTGAGACTAAGAAGACTATGAGATGTTGATTGTGATTAGAAAGAGAGATAGATTTTGCAATCATTATATGAGATTTTGTAAAAAAATATAGAATGATAATAATTTTTTTATCACATATGTATTTGTGTTATTAAAAATTGTGTGTCATTAAAGATTAACATTGAAACGACATTTTATTGGATTTTGTTTTTCTTTATTTACCTTAGTAGTGTAGAGGGTGGAAGGGGGGCATTAATAGGAAAATATATAATCTTGATATAAACTCCTTTTTTTTTTTTAAATGGTATGATTCAATTTAATCTATTTAATCTAAATTTTTATTTCTAAAAAATTATCTTAAATGGTGATGTAAAATTTAAATCTCAATTTTTATTTTTATACATTATTTTGTAAGATTATATAAAAGCTATTGAATTTGTCTTTCACATTTAAATGGAATACAAATTCATTAAATAATTTTAAATATAAAAAATATAATAAATGTGATCTATTTTTTTTTAATGAAATTTGAAATATAAACAATATAATAAATGTGATCTATTCTTTTGGTAAAATTGATTTACAATATGATATATTAAGCCATAATAAAATGTAGGATGCTAAGTTGTCTTATTTTTATATTCAATTATTTGTACATATATTTTTTATTTTTTATTTGGAAAATATGTTTTTCACTTATATTTATTTTGTATATATAATTTTTCAATAATTATATAATAGTGGCGAGGTATGACAATCAATTTGAACTATGACTTCCAATAAAAATTCTTATTAAATTTGGAGGCTAAATATATATATATATATATATATATATATATATATATATATATATATATATATATATATATATATATATATATATATATATATATATNTAGTAATGTTAACTCACAATTGATAAATAACTCACAACAAATCATATAAAAAATTGGTCCTAATTTGAATAGTTACTCTTTGTCTAATAAATCATTAAGACAAAATTAGTTTGATTGTTTTTTTTTTTAATTGATAATTTTCTTACACCATTTTATGAAACGATTCATAATGTCGAATGTCTTTTAAATTTCATTAATAAAATAAAATATAAATTAACACAATTTAATCAAATTTAAAGATTCGAACACATCATATTAAACTAAAATATTGATAATATTTTCAACATTATAGTGAAATTAAATATATATGAATATCAAACTTTGGAAAATATTTACAAAATACTAAAAAGGTAAAATTAACTTACATAACAACGAGGTCAAGAGAGCTATGCATTTTCTTTTTTTATGAATATTTTATAGGAAAATTGTTTCATTATTTTATTTGTAGAAAAAGTAATCCATTGTTATTACTAGATGAGGTTGTCATAATCTATTGTTATTACGAGATGAGATGAGGTAGTCATACAATAGTCATACAATTTCTTAGAAAAGTAATCTGTTTTTTTTTTTTTTTTTTTCTCCATAANTATTGTTTTTTTTTCTACCTCATCTAGTAATCTGTTGTTGTTTTTTTCCTCCATAAAAGTCATAATCCATTGTTATTACTAAATAAGGTAGTCATACAATACAATAGTCATACAATTTTTTAGAAAAGTAATCTGTTTTTTTTTTTTTTTTCTCCATAAATAATTTTTGAGAAAAGTAATCCTTTATTATAAAATATTAACATATACAATGGCATTACAATATATATTGACATATTATTATGCCATATCCTTTGTCATATTTGGGCATGTTCATGCACACTTAATTCCACTAAAATCATATTTATAATATGTTTACAAATAATAACTCTATAGTTAGTAATATAAAATAAACTTGTTTTACACTTTACCATAAATAATTTTTGAGAAAAATAATCCCTTATTATAAAATATTGACATATATAATGGTATTATAATATATATTGACATATTACTACTATTTCATATCCTTTGTCATATTTGGGCATGTTCATGCACACTTAATTCCACTAAAATTATATTTATAAGATGTTTACAAATAATAACTCTAAAGTTATTAATATAAAATAAACATGTTTCACACTTTACCAATAATGTAGTGTTACCTTATTCTTTATTTTCAATACTACTCTTCACTATTATAGATATGAAATCATATAAAATTGACTTATCTATTCTTCATATCCCATGCATTTACACAAAATCTTAGAAAAAGTTTTTGTTAGAATTTACAAAATACTTTTTTTTGCAAAGTTAGAATTTTTTCCCACGAGGTGAAAGAAACTAAACATGAAATTTGAATAATGATGAAATTTCTGCCAAATTCTTATCAAATTTGTGAAAAGAAAAAATACAATTTTATTACAAAATTAAGTTACTTCTTTTCAACCATTCTCATAAAAGGTGCTAAATAATATCGAACTTAATGAAGATTATTCCTTCATCAAAAACATTATTATGAATATAAAACTTCTAGAGGATGCAAAAGCCCTAGTTGTTGGCTATTGTGAATTTATTTTGGATTGACAATTTGATGACTTAACCATATAAATTTAGCAAATTTTCTTAATAATAAAGAATAAACTACAAAGTGAAAAAGTAAAGAACCAATTAATTACATGAATCTAAAAATCATACTAACTAACCCTAAATTTTTGGGTAAAAGAGAGATAATAAAATACAAATATAAGATAACTACTAAATTAATTGAGTCATTCATCCTACAGGTGAGTTTAAAAATACTTGTTAAAATCTAAGAATGCCTATATAATCTTTGAATAATTATATAGTAGTGGTGGGGTGTGACATTCAAGTTGAAGTATAATTTCCAACAAAAATTTCTATCAAATTTGAAAAAGATGTTATATATATATTCAAATCTAGTAATAACCCACAAGTGAGAAGTATTCCATAACCAATCATATAGGAAATTGTTCCAAATGTGAGGAGCTACTCCTTGTCTAATAGGCCATTTATACAAATCTAGTTTTGATTGGTCTACTTTTTTCAAATTCATAATTTTCTAACACCATTTTAAAAAAGGATTCCTAATGTTAGATATATTCTTAAATGTCATTAATAAAATAAAGTACAAAATAATAAAATTTAATCAAAATTGAAAAGAAACATAATTCTTGATTCCAACACATCCCATTTAACAAAATGATTAACACATCCCATGTAACAAAATGATTCACAATATTTTCAACATTATATTGAACATTTAACAAATAAGCATAAAGCTTTTGGAAATATCTACAAAGGACTAAAAGGAACAATTGGTATACAAAACAATGAGGTAGACAGAAATGCATTTTCTTTATTGATGAATATTTTATAGGAAAAATATTTCATTATTTTTTTTAGAAAAAAAAATCTATTATTATTACTAAATGAAGTAATAAAGTCATGTGACATTGTTTTCTTTCTCCATAAATAATTTTTAACAAAAATAATTTATTAAACTTTAGGAAAAGCAATCCCTTATTATAATCTAGTGTTAATCAAATTTCAATGAAGGTGTCATTACATTGTAGGTGTTGTTAATTTTAAATGATGAATATGTAAAGAAAGGCATGATGAGATAGTTGTCCTTCTCATTTTGTTAGAATTGCATCATTTGAATTTTCGATAATGTAACATATAAAATAAGGTGTAATGATATTGTTGTACTTATCTAACTTAAGTTATATGTAAAGGTTGTTTTCTTAGTAGGTGTTATTTGTGCTTTTTACAAATAAATTAAATCATTTTGATAAATTCAATTAACAATAACGAATTGCTTATATATGTTATTTATTTGCGTTAACGTTTTTTAGAGTGGAAAAGGAAAATTGACATCTTTGACTTAATCCATTTCAAAATTAAAAACCATAATTTCAACAATTAAAAATTGCAACTTCAACAAAAATTGTCATGGTAAACTAGACAAAATAAAAAATGTAAAATGTTTAACTTATTTTCTTACTTAGAAAATGATAACATAACAAAGTAATGAGTAAAATAATGAAATATACATCCCAACATCCAACATATTATGTCTTTTATCATTTCTCTTCACCATACAACATATTGATCATCCATTCCTCATCTTATTAGTCCTTGTTGTAGGCATAGAGGGACTATAGCGATCGATAATTCATTGACTTCATATTAGTTTGTCTTTTGACCACAAATATTTGCATAATCTCTATAGTTGGAGCTAGGGAACTAAAAAAAATGATTTTTATATACTAAAAAGTACCACATATGTAGTGATCTGATTGGATAATAGATTGGAGGTCTTATTGCTGACTTCGCTATTCCCAATTTTTTATATGTTAACATATCCAAACTTTTTTATCGTGTACAGTCTTTTTGAATCATATATTTTTCCTATGTATTGCTTGAAGGTGGATTAATGCTAGCATTAGTTCGAATGTTTGTCTTAGCATTTTTTGCTAGCTAAATTTATGTCAATGTTTGATATGCTAGCATGTCCAAAGTTTGTCCTTCAAATACATTCTCTACTATTCGAACTATTGTTACATGAATTAAAATAATAAAAAAAATGGTACATCATAGACCTGCCACACTGCATTTTTTCTTAAATGTTTACAGAGCATTTCTAATAGAAATAAATGTTTACCTAACAGGCTTGGAAACGTTGAATGTTTACTTATCAGGCTTGTTACAATACATTTTCTTCCATTTTTTTATTTTATATGCAATGTTCTTCGCAGTCAATTTGGGCAATATTGTGTTTTAGCGGCATTGTTGGTTCACTGGTTCATGCTTGCTTCTTCCATCTCCACTGATTTCTTATTTTCATGTTGTTCTTGTTCTTGTTTTCCTATTTTTCTTGTTGCAGTTTGCACGTTTGGGGTTCTGAAACCGTGATCGGAACCGCGACATTCCTGGTGGACTGGTTGTTGCTTGTTTCTTTGTTCGTTGGATGTTGTTTATTGTTGTTTGATTCAACTTTGTAGGGTTCAGGTCCTGCAGCTTCAGTTGGGCCTTTTGGTGCTTTTTAACTGGGTTATTATTGGCTTCTTGCTCTTGTTTTCCTAAGGTTTTCAATGTTGGGGTGCTTCATCCGCAGTTGGATTTATTGTTACATTCTTTTGTAGTTGACTTCCCATAAAATACTATTAATATAAAATAACATACAAAATTTTGTAGTCGATGTAAATTGCATCTCTTACGCCTTCAACCAGAGTTTGTCGGCATCCAACTATATTTCATAGTTGGCGATGCTTTTTCCATGGTTTATGTCTTACTATGGTTTCATAGTTATGAGAGTAAGTTTTGTTGTCTGAGTGATATAGTTGTTCTCTCCCTTTTTTTCCCTCTTGTAAACTTTCTTGTTTTATACCTTTTGTTCTTCCGCTCTATTATGCACTTATGGTTCTATACTTTCTCACGTTTTTGTGCTCACTGGTTCCCGGTGTGGCGAACTGAAAAATCATTATCTCCATCTATATCTTCACATCACGATTCCGACCAACTGACGTTCAGTTTCATACTTAGCCAATTTTATGAACGCGACTCCGCGGATAAGTGTTATCAAACTATGGTAGTGCATGTTCGGTGTATACATATTGCACCCAAAACTTTTGTTCTCTACAATTCGACCCTGCACTCCTCGAACTCGCAATCGTTCCTCTGCCTACGATGAGTTTGTCTATCTGACCTACCTTTTCATACTTAGTTGAGTTTTCAAATTTTGGCGGGTTGAAACCTTTCCGGGTTCAGAAAGGTTTAAAAGCATTTGTCGCTCCCCTCCATCCCCGCTACCTTCTGCCCTTCCCAATAGAAATTAATTGTTCTTTCAAAATTTACAACCGACCAAACAGGTTTGAAAAGATTGGATTTAATAAGAGAAAAGCTCAAGGACATCTCCCATTAAAATGAATAGACAGGTGAATATTATGGGATCTGATAATTTCTTTTGCCTGCATTTTGAATTTGCAAAAAAAAAAAAAATATTGGCTCTTTAAGTTTTTTAAAGGATTCATCATATTAACAGTGCAATATTGTACTACCTCACTGTCATCCATGAACGTATCACCCACAGGGGTCTTGACGTCATGTCCCTCTTTAATATTGTGCATATGTTAGATGTCAAATTTGAGAATCTGCTCGGATATGGAAATGTTAATACGTGATATCAGTCACTATTCAGCTTACATATTCGAAAATATTGGCATTAATAAGGGAAAATATCGAGATCATCTATCATTAAAACTAATTAACCCAAAATCTATGAAATATCATATTGTCATCCTCCAACGTTGCTTTTAAATACTTGTTCCATTTCTCTCTATCATCAAAGAGTTGGGCTTTAGGGTGCCTTCGTTCTAATGTCCCTGGTCATGGACATGTAAGACAACTTAGAGATGTGATTGAGGCCCAAATGAAATAAGAGAGACTGGTTTTATGTGACGTGAGCTTTGAGCCAAAAAACAATTATGTTATACAACAAAAACTCAGACAGGGGAAAAAAAAGAACAAGTATCTTATGGTTGGTGTTCTCCCTGTATTCAATGCTTTGGTTGGTGGAAAATCCTGCCTGGAGATTTGTTTGTTGATCTTGTTTTTTTTCTTGCTAGCAGTTGGAATGGATTTTCAGGTCATGTGCAAAATACTTCTTCATTGAAGTATATAGTTTCTTCCAACAACACAGATTTGGCAAGTGTATCAAATTCTGCAGAGAACACAAGAATTTGTCTTCGTCAGGGGAATCGCACTTACTGTGGCTTGAAAAATGGTCTTTGATGTTCGTAAATGACATGAAATATTACTCCATTCGTGAATTTACCCAGAAGTGGGTAACAGAAACTGAATGGGTTGATAAAATGACATATCAAAAGTTTCTATTTCAAAGTTTGTTGAGCTACTTCTGGGTGTGGTAACAGACTTGACAGAAATCCATGTTCTTTGTCAAATTTTGTTCGTTGTCCTCTGGATGTATTTACAGACTCCACATATTTGGCATCACCTCTGAACATTCCAGACCTTTTTGTGGGCCACCATGTCTTCCACCACTATGATGAAAGATATATTCTGATGCGATCTACAACATTTGATACACTTGCAAGACCTGTGCTAATGCAATCTGTAGCATCTGATACACTTGTGAGACCTGTGCTTCCAGAAGAAGTCATGTACTTCAAAAGAAGAACATTTTGCAGTTCGCTTGGACGTTCCTTCCAATTTACTGTAATAAAACAAAGAAGCTCAACATACAAATCCTCAGGCAGGATTTTCAACCAAAATAGATGATTGAATACAGGGAGAATAGCAGTCACAACATACTTGAAAAAAAAATTTGTCGCATAACTGATGTCACATAAAACGACTCCCTCGACTTTGAATTGGGCCTAAATGGAATTTCTAAGTTGTCTCGGATGTCAATGGTAAGGAACATTACAAGGAAAACACCTTAAACCCCAAGTTTTCAACGACAAAGGGAAATTAATACTTAACCAAGAATGGAATGTTGAATAACCAACCAATGCAAGGAGGCCATATCTAGAAGAGACAAGCTATTCAAAAAAATAGGATAGATCTAGTTGGCATCACCAATTAAGTCCAAGACCCAAAATTGATATTCAACTCGTTTTTTTTACGAATAAAGGATTTGATCGTCAAGAAGACTGTCAACAAGCTTCATCATTGTACATATTTTTTATTGGTCAGCTGCAGGCCAAATCGCAATCATTGTGGAAAATAATATCAGCTATATTTTTTAACCCATCTTATTTGAATATAGAATATTTGCGGTTTTTTTCATGGTGTTTTCCAATCTAAGGTATGCTTTTCATTTTGTTTTGTACCTTTTTTTGTGTGTGTCGTTAAACATGGACGACAAGATTTTCTTTATGTTGCCCAGTACTTCAATTTAAATAAAGGATATTATGTCTGTTGCTTACATTTTACATGGAAGAATAATTTTTCGTAGGCCATATTTATGTGGCGTTGGCCCCATACTTAAAGAAAGAAATTGGAGGACCCGTCTTGCTTTCATTCTTCATGTCCCATAAATAGAATGAATGAATGAATTACAAAAAGGAAACTCAAGTGTTGACGCCATGTTCCTATTCAATTTCTTGCATATATTGCAGCTTCTTCTATTTTATAATATCTGTGCATATATACTAATATAAGTACTATTGGAATAAATATAAAAACTTCCTCTTAGCCAAAACTTAGCCAATTATCTAGCCACCGGGGCCCGGGTTTGCGGTATTCAACAACTATGTCCCCTGCTCCATCATATAATCTTGTAGCCAAAGAACTTTTTTGATCTGCAATTTTTTCTTTAACTAGTGATAACTCACCTTCTGGCCACCGGGCCCTGGGTTTGCGATATCCAACAATTATGTCCCATGTTTCGTCATATACATCTTGTATCCAAAGAACTTTCATGATCTGCATTTTATGCTTTAACTAGTGATAACTCACTAGGGGTTCAAAAATCTTGGCATTAATAAAGGAACAATAGATTTTCTTCTATGAGATACTTAGCCCTTTTCCCCTTTTCTTCTTCCCGTCTATTATCACTTTTTGGTTATATACTTAGTCTCCTTTCTATGATCACAGGTTCCAGGGTTGGCAGGCTGACATATCTTCATCTCCTTCTATATCCTCACATGATGACTCCAACTGACAGTTGTTCCATTCATACCTTAGCCAATTTTATGGTCGTGGTTGCCGAGTTGGTGCTTTCGAACTCTACTGCTTCTTGTTGCATTATATACATCTTGCAGTCAAAAATTTTGTGGTTTCAACGAAATTTTCGAACCAAACAATATCTTGCAAATTGGGAGATGATTTGCATTTGAACAAAAATAATCCATTAATATATATTAGTATGAATACTATTGAAATAAATATCAAAACTTTCTCTTGGCCAATAATTAGCCAATTATCTGGCCACCAGGTCCTGGGTTTGTTGTATCCAACACCTATGTCCCCTGTTTCGTCATTACATCTTGCAGCCAAAGAACTTTTGTGATCTGCAGTTTATTATTTTAATAGTGAGAACCTAGCAGGGGTTTGAAAACATTGGTATTAATAAACAAAAAAATGGATTTTCTACTGTCAGATGCTTAGCCCTTTTCCCCTTTTCTTCTTCTCGTCCATTATTGCTTCCTGGTTAAATAATTAGTCGTATTTCTATGATCGCGGGTTGTAGGGTTAGCGGCCTGACATATCTTCATCTCCATCTATATCCTCACATGACGAATCTGGTCGACCGATGTTCCTTTCCATACTTAGTCAATTTTATGGCCACGGTTGTCGGGTTGGCGCATACAAACTCACCTTTTCTTCTTCCCGTCCGTTATCTCTTTCTGGATATATACTTAGTCCCCTTTCTATGATATCTAGTTCCAGGGTTGGTGGGCTGACATGTCTTCATCTCCATCTATATCTTCACATGACAAATCTGATCGACCATTGTTCCTTTCCATAATTAGCCAATTTTATGGCCACAGTTGTCGGGTTGGTGCTTACGAACTTGGTTGTTTATTGTTCTATGATATACATCTTGCACTCAAAACAATGTGATCTACAATTCCACCACGGGTTCCTTGTATACATTAACTTCCCTCAAAGTATTTGTCGTTTCCTTCCATCCCCACCAACTTCATGTCCTTCCTAATATACATTAACTATGCTCTTACTAGTGACAACTGGACACATTGGTAAGAAAGAATTGGCACCTTCTCCTCCGCCATATACAAATTGAATACCAGACTCTGACATCGTCCCCTATTTCATGTTACACATTATGCATTCAAATGTTCTGAGCTATAAAATTTGGTCGTCGGGGCCTCGTGTCTTCTGGGGAAACCTTGTCACCCTATTTTGGATCCTCGCATTGGCGGGTTCACGAAAACTCCAACTCCTAGTCACTATTTCCTGTACTTCCCATTCTTGTACTTCTTTCCAAATATGCAACACCAAAGGTTTAATACTAAAACAACATCATGAAATAACCGCAAAAAATCATCATTAATAAGCAAAATTCTCGACAACCAACCATCCCTATAGAACTTGTCTAGAAACATGCAAAGAAGATCTTTCAAGGTAATGGCAAAGTGATTACAAATTTCAATATATTAGCGAAAAAAAGTCATGGCTAGTGCTTTCGTGTTCCATACTTGCACACTTTTTTGATTGTAGGTTCCTGCATTGACGACCTCAAAATTGTGTTTCGAATCTTTCGCGAGATGCAAATAGCGCCCAGATTTTTGCAATATACAATTTGTCCATGGGAATGTATAAAAAATCTTAATTTTTCTCTTCCCCCCCCCCATCTATTATCCCTTTGTGGTTATATATTTAGTCGCATCTATATGATCATGACCTCATGGATTCGTAAATTGGCAACTCTGTATCTATATCTTCACACCATGAGCCTAACTGACCACGGTCCCTTTCAATACTTAGACAATTATCTGATCACCGGGTCCTGGGTTTGCAGTATCCAACACCTATGTCCATTGTTTATCCATATACATCTTGCACCCAAAGAGCTTCCGTGATCTGCAATTTATGCCTTTACTAGTGAAAACTCACCAGGGGTTCGAAAGGATTTGCATTAATAAGCGAACAATAGATTCTCTTTTGTGAGATACTTAGCCCTTTTTCCCTTGTCTTATTCTCGTGTATTATCACTTTCTAGTTATATACTTAGTCGCCTTTCTATAATCGTGGGTTCTAGCATTGGCGGGCTGACATATCTTCATCTCCATCTATATCCTCACATGATGAATCCGACCGACCGCTTTTCCTTTCCATACTTAGCCAATTTTATGCTTGTGGTTTCCAATCCGGCGCTTTTGAGCTCTACTACTTCTTTCTCCATGATATACATCTTACACTCAAAATTTCCATGATCTACGATTCCACCCCAGACTCCTTAGTCCTTTTCCCATTTTCTTCTTCCCGTGTATCATTGCTTTCTGGTTATTTACTTAGTGGCCTTTCTATGATCGTGGCTTACAGCGTTCATGGGCTGACATATCTCCATCTCCATCTATATCGTCACATGACGAATCTGACCGACCATTGTTCCTTTTCATACTTAGCCAATTTTATGGCCGCGTTTTTGGGTTGGTGCTTTCGAACTCTGTTGCTTCTTTTTTCGTGATATACATCATGCACTCAAAACTTATGTGATATACAATTCCACCGAGACTCCTCGAACTAGCAAGATTCACTCTACCACGACTCAAAAATGTTTCAAAGTATTTTTCGTTGCCTTCCATCCCCACTAAGTTGTTTCCCTTCCTAGTATACATTAGTTATGCTCTTACTAGTGACAATTGGACACACTGGTACGAAACAGTTGGCATCAGACCCTCCGCAATTTACAAATTGATTACCGGATTCCGACATTGTCCCCTCTTCCATGTTACAGATTATGCATTCAAATGTTCTTAGCGATACAATTTGAACATCGGGGCCTCACATATTCTAGAGAGACCTTGTCAGCCTGTTTTGGATCCTCATGTTGATGGTTTCACGAAACGTCCAATTCTTGGTCACTGTTTCGGGTTGGCGCTTTCAAACTCTGTTGGTTCTTGTTCTGTGATATACATCTTGCACTCAAATGTTTTGTTATCTACAATTCCACCATGCACTCAACCCTTTTTCCCTTTTCTTCTTCCCGCGTATTATCGCTTTCTGGTTATATACTTGGTCGCATTTCTATGATCGCGGGTTCTAGCGTTGGTGGGCTAACATATCTTCATCTCCATCTATATCCTCACATGACGAATATGACTGACCGATGTTCCTTTCCATACTTAGAAAATTGTATGGTCGCAATTATCGGCTTGGCGCTTTTGAACTCAATTGCTTCTTTCTTCGTCATACACATCTTGCACTCAAAACTTTCATCATCTACAATTCCACCCCAGACTCCTCGAAATCGCAAGCTTCACTCTACCACAGTTCACAAATGTTTCAAATTATATGTCGTTTCCTTCCATCCCCACTAACTTCATGTCCTTCCTAATATACATTATTTATTCTCTTACTAGTGGCAACTGAACACACTGGTACAAAACAGTTGGCATCTGACCCTCTGCAATATACAAATTGACTACCGGGTTTCGACATCGTCCCCTCTTATGTGTTACAGATTATGCATTCAAATGTTTTGAGTGATACAATTTGACCGTCGGGGCCTCACGTCTTCTGGGGAGACCTTATCACCCTATTTTGGATCCTTGTGTTGACGCATTCACGAAATCTCCAATTCTTAGTCATTGTCTCGGGTTGGCGCTTTCAAACTATGCTACTTCTTGTTCCATGATATACATATTGTACTCAAAAATTTTGTGATCTACAATTCCACCGCGAACTCCTTAGCCCTTTTTCCCTTTTCTTCTTCCCGTGTATTGTCTCTTTTGGTTATACACTCAGTCGCCTTTATATGACCACGGGCTCCTGCGTTGGCGGGATGAAATATCTTTATCTCCATCTATATCCTCACATGACGAATCCGACCGACCGTTGTTGCTTTCCATACTTAGCCAATTTTATGGCCACAGTTGCCCTCTTTGCACTTTCGAACTTTGCTGCTTCTTGTTCTGTGATATACATTTTGCACTCAAAACTTCCATGATATACAATTGCACCATGGAATCATCATACTCGCAAGATTCACTCTACCATAGTTCACAAATGTTTCAAAGTATCTGTCGCTACCTTCCATCCCCACTAACTTCTTGTCCTTCCTAATATACATTAGTTATGCTCTTACTAGTGACAACTGCACACACTGGTATGAAACAGTTGGCATCCAACCCTCTACAATATACAAATTGACTATCGGGTTCCAACATCGTCCCCTCTTCCGTGTTACAGATTATGCATTCAAATATTCTGAGCGATACAATTTGATCGTCGGGGCCTCATGTCTTCTGGGGAGACCTTGTCAGCCTATTTTGGATCCTCGTGTTGATGGGTTCATGAAATATCCAATTCTTAGTCATTGTTTCGGGTTGGTGCATTCGAACTCTGTTTCTTATTGTTCTATGATATACTTCATGCACTCAAAAGTTTCGTAATTTACAATTCCACCGCGGACTCCTTATCCCTTTTTCCCTTTTCTTCTTCCCATGTATTATTGATTTTTGGTTATATACTTAGTTGAATTTCTATGATCGCGGGTTCCAGCATTGGTGGGCTGACATATATTCATCTCCATCTATATCCTCACACGACGAATCCGACCGACCGTTGTTCCTTTCCATACTTAGCCAATTTTATGGCAGTGGTTGTCGGGTTAGCGCTTTCAAACTCTATTGCTTCTTGTTTTGTGATATACATTGTGCACTCAAAAATTATGTGATCTACAATTCCACTGCGAACTCCTCGAACTCGCAATCTTAACTCTACCATGGCTTACAAGTGTTTCAAAGTATCTATCGTTGCCTTCCATCACCACTAACTTCTTTTCCTTCCTCATATACATTAGTTATGCTCTTACTAGTGATATACAAATTTCCCTCTGGACTGCACTATCATACCCTCTTCGTTGTTATGCATATTGCACTCAAACAGTTCTGAGACATACAATTTGACCCTCGCGCTCTCACCTCGAACAGTTGTACCTTGTAACCTTATTTTGAAGATGCTTTTTCCCGCCCCCACGACCTTCGTACTTCTTTCTTAGTATGAAATTAGAAACCTTTCATGCTAACAGTTGACCATGCAGGAATCGTCAACATTTTCATTAATGAGAAAAATGCTCGAGGAGATCTCCCATTATTACACATTAAACCAAGATCTGTGGAGAGTTATATTGTCCCTTCTGATTGTTTAGCTTAAACACGGGTCGTCGCATTTCCCCGTTCAAGAAATCTACAATGCTTAATCACTCATTGTCGTATCTTCCATGTTCGCATTTCTATGTATGCAATTACTAGTGTTTAATGTTAACAGGGCATCATGCAACAACCGTCGAAATTCTCATTAATGAGAGAAATTCTAGAGGAGATCTCCTTTTCACATGCATTAGACTAAGATTTGCGCAACGTTATATTATCCCTTCCAACTTTTCATTTCATTCATCGTCTGGAGGAAACAAATGTTCTTGTAAACTTATGGCAAGAAGTCGACAATAGTTTTGTGGAGATATAGTAAATATCTTCGGACATCAGGACCAGAACTTCCAGTGGTCCAGGGCATACTTTTACTATTCATCTAGTTCCACCCAGAACGAAGTGATTTGGACCTCTGGAATCACTCGTGCAGGTTGTGTCCCTGAGGTTTTTGAATGCAAGGAGGTGGTCTCTTGGTGCACCGAAAAATATATTCCAGGCCAAATAATTATTCCACTGTGTGACCATTCTCCTATTTCTTTGTCACCTCAGGTCTTCCGCAAGATGTTAAAATTTTCGGAGCCAACATTGACCTTCAGAGGACAAGACAGTAAGAAGTTCCTAGAAAAACATGATAACGGGTTGGACATCTGAGTCGAGTTCCTCTAATACACGACAACAATTCCTGAAGATATCACAAAGTTGCAGGTAAGTTCCTTTAGCAATCCATTCCAGGAAATTGCTTCGTTGTTTACAAGAATAACGAGACAGACATCCACAGAAAGCATTTCCCATACAATTATTTCTATTTTGTACTTCACAGTCAAGGAACAATTCATTTTCAATTGGGGGAAGATAATTTCCATTAAGATTTGTTCCTAGTTGTCACAATTCAAATAATCGGATAAATTTTATATGTCATCCTACTTGATTTTCGTAATAGTGCATTGTTGTTCGTTTCCAAAACTGTCTCTTTCCAAGAAAATAAACTGTGGATTCGACCTAGTAACATTTTGTTACTAGGCCTTGTGGAGGGACAAGGCCTCCCATTGTTTTTATGAAGTTTTTAATGACTTTGTATCAGTTTTCAAAGATTTATTGTTAGGGAAGGATGCTCTGCGGATGTCTAGCCAGGAAACCAAGTTTTTGAACAGGAAGAGCACAATTGAACAAAAGGAAAATCACATTGTACTAATGGTCTTTGGCTCCAAGGAAAATCCTTCTTTCCTTCCATGCCACATCACGGAAAAGATGTTTGTTGCAGAAATAGCAAGGAAATACAACCACTGGTTGCATTTTTTCCATGACAAAAAAAAAACATTTCATTCTACTTCCCTGGAAAGTTGGGGTCTTCATGTGCAGAAACGTCAACAAGATTGACAAATTTGTCGGCCATTTCAAGAAATTGAACCTAACATATGATGAAAGGCTAAAAGTGTTCGACCCTAATGGGATTTTTCGAGAAACTTTAATGGTAGTTGGCTTTAGAATCTCTTTTATCCATAGTAACCTGACCGAAGACAAGGACAATGACGACAACAATCCTGCTTCTGGTGATTGCGACGTGGATACATTGCAAAGCGCTACTAAATTGTAAAAACAATAGGGAAAAGTATATGGTGAGAAGAGTGGCCAGTCCCTCGTCAGCTCTCCCAAGAGCACGACATCACGGAGCATCACTTTAATGGCCCACCCCAGTAAGAAAGCAACCCAGAAATATTCAAATGGAGGAGATAATAACCCTCCTCGTATAAAAATTGATAGTTCTCACAAAATTCCATTGACAAATAAGAGAAAAAACAATGCAAGGCATGCGAACAAACCCGAAATTGAAAGTGAACAGTTGCAACTTGAAATTGAAACTGAGCACATGCACAAAGTTGGTCCGTCCGCAATGGAAATAGCTAAGACCGACATTTTTTATGAAGATGAATCCTTCGTATTCCAGAGTGTTGTTTTTGACATCCAATCTAAAAATATGGTCATTAAAAAGAGAGATGTAACAAATAAGAAAGGCAAATCTTGCACAAAGATTAACTTTAGGAAAATGCAGTCGTCCCAAATCTCCCTATTTCACCATGTAATCGATGATGCTCTTGATTATTCTATTGGAGGAATTGAAGAGGAAAATGCCAAACTAAAAGACCGCCTCAAGGAATTTGAGGATGCTTTCATTACTACCCCAGAATTTTCCAGTCCTTTAACAAAAAACATGTCTGCTACCACTGCATCCAATATTAAAGTATCCTCTACCCTCCTTTCATTGTCTAGAGCCCTTGTAGAGAATAACATCAAGAAAAGAATGCAGCTAGTTACTGAAGCCTAGGAAACATCACAAAATATAGTTTCCTTCCGAAAGAGGGAAAATGATTTTCTCAAACATTTGCAGGCGAATTTAAAAAATGATCAATGTTTCTATGAATAGGTGTTGACCCCCTTTACCAACCATTCCATCAACACCTTGGAACTGAAAAGAAGACAAGAGAATCTCCCCTCCCAAAAGAGGACCAAAAAAGTAAAAGCATGTTGGCAAAAGAAAGTTAAGAACCTGGAGCTCATTGTCAAATCATGTAAACAAGCCATATTAGAAAAGGAAGAATTATTCACAAACTTGGTCCAAATAGACTTATCTAGAAGTACCAACGAGGTTCAAGACCCAAACTTAATTCTCAAATCCTTGTCAATGACCAAAGAAGCCTTCGATGAACAACTTGATATTTTAAAGGGGTTGTATTTCGAAAAGTTTTATGGCATAGTTGACCATTTTGTAGATGAGCTCGAGCACTGGGTACTGGACTATTCGACACATAATGACTAAATTGAACAGAGTCTACGTAGTATTTCAATGGATCTAAGGAAATTAGAAAACGACCTTTACGACATAGAAATCTGGGATGAAATCAACATGGCCCCCATGAGAAGCTACATTGAAGAATGGTTCCAACGGAGAATGGAAAACCTCATCCAAGAAGGGAAACAACCAGTTGACATGATTCCACTTACCATCGACGAGAGCAACAAAAACGCATCGGCTTCATAGTAAGTCTATATTGTCATATTGTTTTCTTTAGCAACCCAGTTATTATACCTCTTTAAATAGAAAATTGTAACCAAACACTCATAACTTCTTGTGTCGAGGAACCTTTGTTTCAAAGAAAACTAATTCGGGAATGCTAAATTTTTTGTGACCTATTGTAAGCTAATTTTTTTTGTCCAGGAACCTTTGTTGATGTTTATTAGTATTCTATTGTGTTTGAATGTTTCCAACAGAAACAAAAGTATGGAATTTTTTAAATGTTAAATCTTTCGTGTACTAACAAATTTAGATACTAGGAACCTTTTTTGATAAATTTCAAAGAAAATTAATTCGGAAATGTTAAATTTGTTGTGTCCATTGAATGCTAATTTTTTTTATTTTTTTTGTAATTTTTTGTGTCCAGGAACCATTGTTTCAAAGAAAACTAATTCAGGAATGCTAAATTTTTTGTGTCCTATTGTATGCTAATTTTTTTTTTGTCCAGGAACCTTTGTTGATGTAACAGACGTTATTACTATTCTATTGTATGCTAAATGTTGTGTGTCTAGGAACCTTTGTTGCAAGACATTATTAGTATTCTATTGTGTTTGAATGTTTTGAATAGAAACAAAAGTATGAAATTTTTTAAATGTTAAATCTTTCTTGTACAATCAAATTTAGATACTAGGAACCTTTGTTGATGTAACAAACATTATTATTTTTTGATAAATTTCAAAGAAAACTAATTCGGGAATGCTAAATTCTGCATGGATACCACATGTACTTCAACTTGCTTCCCACATGTATGTGTTTGTACTCTATCTCATTTATTCTCATTCTAACCTGGAATGGACTATGTTGTCATGCAACACTTGTTTATTATTGAAATTTAAAATGATACATAATACTATCTCATTTTATAATATTTATCTTATGTTAAGTAGATTGAATTTAAATTTATATCATTTTATTTTATAATATTTATCTTATCTTAAATTAAATTTAATTTAAATTTGTACTATTTCATTTTATAATACTTATATTATTTTATCTTAAATTAATTTAAATTTAATCTTATCTAAAATATTATTTATCTTATTTTTTTAAATTAAATTAAATTTAAATTTGTACTATTTCATTTTATAATACTTATATTATTTTATCTTAGATTAATTTAAATTTAATTTTATCTAAAAATTATTTATCTTATTTTTATCAAATAATGTGATGAATATTTTAATTTTTTTAATAAAATAAAAACAAAATTTAATAATATATAATTATTTAATGATTAATATAAATATAAATATAAATTAATAATACAAATAATTATGAAAAGTATTCAAAGTTTGGAAGAAACATTAAGTAAGCAAATAATATAAAAAGAATGAAATTTCTCATGTTTTGAGTTCCACAAAAGAGATTCAAAATCATTCAAAGTGATCACGTTATTATTATTATATTCAAAGTGTAAAAAATAAATATTTTTTTTATGGTTAATAGTTAGCCAATAAAGCATTGTTAATGTTTATAATATTTATAAATTTATTATAATATTATAATATTTATAAATTTATGGTTAATAGTTAGTTGGTTTAGTTAATATTTATAATATTTTTAGGATTATATGGTTGATAGTTAGATAGAGAAGCAAATCGAGTAATGAGTACGGAAGATCCATAATTTCAGTAGATAAGAATTATGAGAAACAAAAATAATGTCTTTGATCTCATAGCCCCATTTCACCAAGGAATTTTTTCACTGCGAGTAATTGTTAATGATTCTATAATCACCCACCATTTTTCAAGTGTCTTATATTTTTCTAAACAATTCCTCTACGATGTTTAGAGTTATTTGTTGCAATCTTTGGGGTTTTCTGGTGCAGAAAAGACGTGAAAATAATGACTATACCTTAAAACATTTTCATTCACTTGAACCATAGTGGAAGAAAGCTATAGAGAGCCCAACAATAATAACAAATGAACATCATTCCAAGAATAAACAAAATATGAAGGATAGGAAATCCATATGATGGAACGCTAAAAAGAATATCCACTCTATTTCAGTGCTTGTCACTACCTAAATAACTTATCTGATTTCTCTCATGACATGTCGAATAAGAGAATTTGTTCCTTATCGATTTCACATGATTAAATCGACTCTTTCTTGACCCAAGCAAAGGGCATCCTCTCATACTGATGCAAAGAGGTCTAACCAATCACCCCGCAGGGTCTCTTCACCTGACCTCCTGCTCACAGGATCATTCTTTTCCTCCTTCTGTTGAGATGAAACGACTCTTTAGATTCCCTCGGGAATCTCTATGGAAATCTGACCCAGTCCACAGGTCCTTTTCTCTTACTCTGTCTCGGCTTCTGTACGGGACCACGAACAATTTTCCCACAAGAAACTGTTTATCGAGCGTCGGGGATTCGCTGACTCTGCGGTCGAGATTTCTTGCTCTCCCAAATCTTCGATCGTCGATGCACCGTTAAGCTCCTTCCACGCTCTAGCCCCTACCGGCTATGCCCTGGTCCATACGACCATTACCCCGTGACCTTGGTTTTACCACTCCATCAGAGTTTTGGCACTTTCGATGTCGAAGTGCACAAGTCCACGGGACTCACGATTTGCCGAATCCCGACGCACTCCCTACGCGTTAGCTCTCTTGGTTCAGCTCCTGGTCCATATGACCTGCTGCCATATATCCGCAGCTCTATATCTATCCATCGGGGTTTCAGGGTTTATGATGTCATGATGCAAACGCCCACGGGATTCGTGATCGTCCAAATCTCGATTCTCCGTTTAGTTGACAGTTGTCCTCCACCTTGGTGTTGTCCTCCTCCTCTTTTGTTCTGACAGCTGGCTCCCCACTATGCTCTGCCTTCCTACTGGCTCCTGCCTTTGATCTGCCACCTATCCTTCACTGAGCACCTGGGTGGCCCACACGCTCCTCCATCAGGAAATCGCGAATCACGATTCCGTTATGCCAGAGTTTCACGACTCCAGAAACCCCGATATACCGAACTCCGATTCTCTGGGATCTCTCACCACGTGTCCCTTCTACCTTGGATGGTCCTGATTTTGTCGGGATTTCGCAACATGTGACGTCTCAATTCTCTCGACCTCAGGAATCCCGATTTCCCGATGGTCGATATCCCGATGCCTGACGGGACTTCTCTCCTCTGTATGCGAGGTTAACTTCTCTGCAGCTCCCACAGATCTGATGGCTGACGACGATCTGGTCCGAGATCTGACAGCTCATATCCCTTCTCATGTGCGCTCCTCCTCCCGAGGGTATCCTCCGCGCAACTCCTCTCGATTCAACGGCTTATGGGATTTCTGGGCGAGATCCGACGGTTGTCGGTCTCCTCCTCCTGTAGTTTCTCCTAGAGCTCCCCTAGACGCAAATCTTGAACGGTCTAGATCTGTTCTCTCCTGCCGACCGAACGGCTGTCGCTGATCCTCCTGAACTTCTACGTCTCCTTCCTGCCTTGGGTGAATTTCCAAGGTTCCTAAGGCCTCGACCTTTTCTGTCTTTCTTCTCTGCGAGCTCCTTGACCTTGAGCCTCGCCGATGCGTGTAAAAGCGCTGCCCTTCCTGAGCTTCTCCTCAAACCTTTGGAGATTTGACCTCTACCTCCTGTAGATTCTTCGCGCATATACCACACTGTCTCTCCTGAGCTTCCTCGAATGCTCAGACCCCTTGAGGGATTTTATTCTTCTTCTCAGGCTATTTTCTTGAGTATTTCTGGGTATTCAGTAACCCAGTGAAATTTCCCTCAATGGACCTTTCCTTCATAGTTATGGAACTCAAAGAGTTCTCTATTCTCCTGTGCCTGCTTGCACACATTCTCAACGCCCTCCTGGCGGAGTCTCTTTGCTACAGAATGTTCAACAGTTTTGTCTCCTTTATCCTGTGCCTCTATGCACCTGCTCAATGCCCTCCTGGCAGAGCTTCTCAGAATCCTCAGTGATTCTGGTCTTCCTTCAAACTCTCAACAGAGTTCTTCTCCAACGCAACCCGTGCGTATGCTCAATGCCCACTTAGCAGAGCTCTACATAATCCTCCACAATTATGTCTGTAACTGTGTCTCAGCTACACAGTCTTGCCTCCTGAGGTGTTCAGTAACCTCACAGGTCTTCTTCCTGAGTTGTTGACTTCAGTCCTGTGCCTCGACACGTCTTTGTCTGACTCCTCAGAGTTCAGAAGTGCATCCTCCGTGCACGGCTATCAGAACCCTCAGCGTTCTGTCACACCCTCCTGGTGTGAGTCCTCAAAGACATTCAACCTGAAATCAAGCGAACTCCTGCAGAATGCATCCATATGACATACATTCACAGCATATACAAAGAACACACACAGACATGCATATAAGACAGAATAATGCAGGAAAAACTGCTCTGTTTATATTAATGGCAAATGCCTGTAATTACAAATGGTGTTCCTGAGCTCTCTCTGGCTCTTCTCTTACAACCTCAACTAACTCAAAATGAGATCTCTAAAATCTCTTTTACCTGAGGGGCTCTTAGCGCTTCCCTCCAGGTTCACCTACCCTATTCAATTACAATCAATGGTTGTCTAGTCCAGCGCCTGGATCTAGATCTCAGTCGATCCTACAATAAAGGCCGATCTACCTAACGCCTGCTCAAAGGCACGGCTTCCATGGCTCACCAGCCTAAGCATTTAAATTACATTCAATTCTGATATTAAATGAGGATGTGCCTCCCTTTTTTCATGCTATTTGAATTCGTTGGCGTGGTTGTTGGTTGGCCACTGACATGGATCAATGCTCCTGCATCATACTCCACAACTGCAAAATCATGAGCTCATTCTCATGCGCTTCCCTTGTAGCTGTTGGAATCCTCCTGGGTCCCAAACAAGTCTTTGGAGCTTTCCATATGCTCAATTCTGCTGCTGCTGCTGCTTCTGCTTTGCTGCTGCTGTCGCTTTTCTGCCTAGCTTCTCCTCACTGGCAGTTTCTGCTGACTCTACCATCAGCCTTCTGATATCTTCTATCACCTCATCCAGCTGCTCCCTTGGCTGGTCCAGTTCTTGCAGTCTCCTCAACTGCAAAAAAATTTGGTCATTGGGCAGATCATCATGATCTCCCACTCCTTCCTCATCCATTTCCAACTCCACCTGTTGGATGTGCATGCCTTGCACTTTTATCCTCTCCTCCAGGGCTTCAAATTGATCCCATAGATCAGCAAAGAAAATGTTGCCTGCTTCTTCTTCCTCTGCTTCTGCAACCTCCATTGTTGCATTCTTTTCAGCTTCATGGCTGAAAATGTTGACCCATTCCTCAGAATGCTCGTCATCCTCTTCTGCTTCTTCTGCTATCAACTCCAATGCTACATCACTCTCATCTTGCTGGCTGAAATTGTTGAGTTGTTCCTCAGAACGCTCATTCTTCTCTTCATCTGATGGGGCAGTCTCCAATGTCTGCTCCAATTCCCTTTTGACAGTTATCTCCAGCTGTGACTGTTCTTCTGTTGTTGCACCATCTACAATAGAATTCTCTGCCTCCTCCTGGGCAGATGGTAGGAATATTCCATTTCCTCCAATCATCAGAATATCCTCCTAATGTTCCCCCTCTATCAGCTGCATCTGCTGATCCAAATCTATCTTTGAGCCCACCTGCTCTGTTAGCTCCCCTGGCTGATTCCAACTCACTTCTGAGTTTATGAGACCCTCAGACAGTCTCATCTGCTCTGTCATCTTCTCTGGCTGATCCAAATTCATCTGCTCATCCATGCCCACCTGGCAATATGGGATGCTTCCACTGATGACCTGGTAGACCATGAGATCAACCGATCCCATCTTCATCAGCACTCCTTGCTGAACTGAACTCTTCTCTGAGTGCATGAAACCTTCAGATAGTCTCGAATTTTCATCTCTGCCCACCTAGCAGTCTGACATGCTTCCGCTTCCCTCCTGACAGTCTTCGAGATCCTCATCTGATCTCCTTTCATTGCCTAGCTATCAATGTGAAATTCCCTGGTTGTCCCCATGACAGTCTGTGAGATCCTCAACTGATCTCAACTCGTTTCCCTCATGGAAAACTGGAATTTCTATTTTTCCCTCCTGACAGTCCTTGAGATCCTCAGATGATCCCAACTTATCTTCTGTTCCCTTGCCCATCTGGCAATATGGAAACTCTCCACTACTCTCCTGGCAGTCTATGAGATCCTCAGATGATCCAAATTCATCTTTTTCACCATCCCAATCATCGAGACTCTTTCCAGTCTCTGGCCAACAGTGATCAATCATCTCTTCCTCTGTGGCCTTAAGGTTTTCAGCATACCTCAACCATTTTATCAATAGCCTACGCAGTCTTCTAGCCATCAGCTCCCTGACTGGCCATTTTTCTTTTGCATTCTTCATGGGCAAATTTCGCATTCGTCTCATCCTCCTATCCTACCGCATCCGCAGTTCGAGCTTCTCTATGTCTTCTTTTAGTTCATAGAGTTCTCTAGTCTCTTCTTCATCCCATTCGGCAAGCTTTTTTGCCTTGCTCTTCTTTCTATGGCTTTCAGTAGCCATCTTGTTGTGTCTATCTGCCTCCCTGACAGATCTGTTGTTGTCACTCTGCATCCCTGAGTGTTCCAGCTTCATCCTACAGTCCTGCTGACTGTCTATAGACTGTTGCCTACCTGCAAGAAATCATTACAAAGTCCTCAACAACTTTGTCTTCTTCTACCTCCTCTTTTCTCCTCTTGCCTGAAATATACACACAAGAATTTCATCTTTGATACCACTTGATGTGTATCAGAGTGCTTCAGTTCCTCATTCTCCTCCTCGCCTGAAATATACAGACGAGATATCAGCTCTGATACCACTTGATGTGTGTATCAGATTTCTCTTTATCTCCTTCCTCTCTTGCTTGAAATATACAAGCAAGATTCTAGCTCTGATACCACCTGATGCAAAGAGGTCTAACCAATCACCCCGCAGGGTCTCTTCACCTGACCTCCTGCTCACAGGATCGTTCTTTTCCTCCTTCTGCTGAGCCGAAGAGGCTCTTTAGACTCCCTCGGGAATCTCTATGGAAATCTAACCCAATCCACAAGTCCTTTTCTCTTACTCAGTCTCGGCTTTTGTACCAGACCACGAACAATTTTCCCACAGGAAACTGTTTATCGAGCGTCGGGGTTTCACTGACTCTACAGTCAAGAGTTATTGCTCTCCCAAATCTTCGATCGTCGATGCACCGTTAAGCTCCTTCCACGCTCTAGCCCCTACCGGCTATGCCCTGGTCCATACGACCATTACCCCGTGACCTTAGTTTTACCACTCCATCGGAATTTCGACACTTTCAATGTCGAAGTGCACAAGTCCATGGGACTCACGATTTGCCGAATCCCGACGCGCTCCCTATGCGTTATCTCTCTTGGTTCATCTCCTGGTCCATACGACCTGCTTCCATAAATCCACAGCTCTATAGCTATCCATCGAGGTTTCGGGGTTTATGATGTCACGATGCAAACGCCCACGGGATTCTCAATCGTCCAAATCCTGATTCTTTGTTTAGTTGACAGTTTTCCTCCACCTCGGCGTTGTCCTCCTCCTCTGCTATTCTGACAGCTGGCTCCCCACTATGCTCTACCTTCCTGCTAGCTCCTGCCTTTGATCTACCACCTATCCTTCACTGAGTACCTGGGTGGCCCACACGCTCCTCCGTCAGGAAATCGCGAATCGCGATTCCGTTATGCCAGAGTTTCACGAATCCAGAAACCCCGATATCCCGAACTCCGATTCTCCGGGATCTCTCTCCATGTGTCCCTTCTACCTTGGATGGTCCCGATTCTATCGGGATTTCACAACTTGCGACGTCTCAATTCTCTCGACCTCAGGAATCCTGATTTCCCGATGGCCGATATCCCGATGCCTGACGGGACTTCTCTCCTCTGTCTACGAGCTTAACTTCTCCGCAGCTCCCACAGATCTGATGGCTGACGACGATCTGGTCTGAGATCTGACGGCTCAGATCCCTTCTCCTGTGCGATCCTCCTCCTGAGGCTATCCTCCGCGCAACTCCTCTCGATTCAACGAATTATGGGATTTCTGGGCGAGATCCGACGGCTGTCGGTCTCCTCCTCCTGTAGCTTCTCCTAGAGCTCCCCTAGACGCGAATCTTCAACGGTCCAGATCTGTTCTCTCCTATCGACCGAATGGCTGTCGATGCTCCTCCTGAACTCCTACGTCTCCTTCCTTCCTTGGGAGAATTTCCAAGGTTCCTAAGGCCTTGACCTTTGCTGTCTTTCTTCTCTGCGAGCTTCTTGACCTTGAGCCTCGCCGATGCGCGTAAAAGCGTTTCCCTTCCTGAGCTTCTCCTCAAACCTTTGGAGATTTGATCTCTACCTCCTGTAGAGTCTTTGCGCATATAACACGTTGTCTCTCCTGAGCTTCCTGGAACGCTCAGACCCCTTGAGAGATTTTATCCTTCTTCTATACAGATGGAGAAATGAAATGGATGCCCTCCTGGCTATCCTTTTGCTCAAGCCTCTTCTTGAGTATTTTTGGGTATTCAACAACCCAGTGAAATTTCCCTCAATGGAACTTTCCTTCACAATTCTGGAACTCAAAGAGTTCTCTATTCTCCTGTGCCTGCTTGCACACTTTCTCAACGCCCTCCTGGCAGAGTGTCTTTGCTACAAAACATTCAACAGTTCTGTCTCCTTTATCCTGTGCCTCTATGTACCTGCTCAATGCCCTCCTGGCAGAGCTTCTCAGAATCCTCAATGATTCTGGTCTTCCTTCAAACTCTCAACAGAGTTCTTCTCCAACGCAACCCGTGTGTATGCTCAATGCCCACTTAGCAGAGCTCTACAAAATCCTCCACAATTTTGTCTGTAACTGTGTCTCAGCTACACAATCTTGCCTCCTGAGGTGTTCAGTAACCTCACAGGTATTCTTCCTGAGTTGTTGACTTCAGTCCTGTGCCTCGGAACGTCTTTGTCTGACTCCTCAGAGTTTAGAAGTGCATCCTCCGTGCATGGCTATCAGAACCCTCAGCGTTCTGTCACACCCTCCTGGTGTGAAGCCTCAAATACCTTCAACCTGAAATCAAGTGAACTCCTGCAGAATGCATCCATATGACATACATTCACAGCATATACAAAGAACACACAGAGACATGCATATAAGACAGAATAATGCAGGAAAAACTGCTCTGTTTATATTAATAGCAAATGCCTGTAATTACAAATGGTGTTCCCGAGCTCTCTCTGGCTCTTCTCTTACAACCTCAACTAACTAGAAATGAGATCTCTAAAATCTCTTTTACCTGAGGGGCTTCCCTCCAGGTTCACCTACCCTATTCAATTACAATCAATGGTTGTCTAGTCCAGTACCTGGATCTAGATCTCAGCCGATCCTACAATAAAGGCTGATCTACCTAACGCCTGCTAAAAGGCACGGCTTCCATGGCTCACCAGCCTAAGCATTTAAATTACATTCAATTCTGATATTAAATGAGGTTGCGCCTCCCTTTTTGCATGTGATTTGAATTCGCTAGCGTGGTTGTTGGCTGGCCGTTGACATGGAGCGATGCTCCTGCATCACATACCAAGGCAATCTTCCAACCTATAGAAAATGCAGAGGCCATCATGACAACGCCCAACCTCAGATTGTAAAATATTACTCATGGCTCATTGACGTTGATGTCCTTTGTGGTGAAATTATTCCCATCTACTGTTGAAATTCATTTACAAAATATAAGGTATATGTTTTTGTTCGTGCAGGTGTTGAGTATCTTAACTAAACATAAACGACTATTGTGGAGGCAAAAGGTATGGCGAACCTCCATTGGCTCTGCAAGATATATTTTCAATCATGTAGCCACTCATCATGCTCCCCAATGGGATGGAGTTCATCTTGTTTCCACTATTTGTACACACATGTAAGAAATTAATAGTTATTTGCTCTGATGGGGCCTCCGTTCGTTGCATGGAGACTACGTTGTAGTGAAAAGGCTTTACCTGCAACACTAAAAAGACCTCTAGCGCGAGCGTAAATGTGTAGCACCGTAGGATCCAAGCCGAAAGTAGGACCTCTATGGAATTAATGCACTAGAGAGCCACTTAGGTTTATTAACTAGCATATCTTTAAAGTAGCGGAAAGGGAACTCCGAAGTGAATCAACAATACTTTGTTTGAAGATAAGAGAAATCTGTAGGATGTTTTATGGAAAATTAATAGAGGATCCATTGAATAGTGTCCATGAATAACGTATTAAAATGATCTCGCAAAGAGTGAAGAATTGCTATATTTGATTTCTAAATGTATACAAAAAACTTTTCAAGGAGAAACAATGTTCTTGTTTCCAAGTAATATTAATTAAAAGTTAAACACAAACCATATTCATGTATTAGTTGTTGTCTTGAGAGAATATGGTTGAGATCTTTGTGTGGGGATGGATTTGAAATGTACATATGACCATTAAGGATATTAAGGTACTCAAAACGGGTTCTCTACAAGTATACAAATTTTTGGAATGAAATTCCATCGTTAAGGTACTCAACATTTGCACGAACAAAAACATATACCTTATATTTTGTAAATGAATTTCCTACATTCCATCTTCTTACATCATAATCAAATTCATTGTAAAAGTACCTTGAATAATCCCTCCATGTTAACAGATTGTTGTTTTTCTAGATTTGCATTACCACTAACTCCTCATGAGAGACCATCATTAACTTGCACTGACCCTTAAAAATATTTCTTAAATATATCATATATGATGCATTACTTATGTATGTGTCTCATATACATTGTTGATGATATATAACTAAATCGCACCTAACCCACATACATAACCTACACACTTACTACCCACTTCGAAGTGAGTATGCACATAAATATTGATCCAATTAACATAGTCATGAAAAAATTACATGGTTAACCACACTTATTTACTTACATCACCTATGTG
>ML779106.1:441152-474526 GCA_009831015.1 Picea engelmannii | reverse complement strand
TTTAGAATAATGAAAATGATAAATGGATTCTCTTTCCGAAAGTTTATTAATCCCTACCGCCTCTACCTTTGATAAAAAGTTATGCATGTAAAAATAAAAGGGGATTAATAATGAGCGCACATACTCTTTGAGTTTAAAAAAAAAAAAAATTAAAATAAAATAAAATAAAAAGAGAAATAAGAAAATAAAAGGAAAAAGGGGGGAAAACCTAAAAGAGGAGGATTTAGGGTTTAAGACTTGATAAAAGAAGGGGAGAGGGGGAAATAAGGGGACTTTTTGGGGAGCTATTGGTATTGTTATGCTGCCAAAAAAAAACTAGAGACTGGACGGATTTCTTGTAGGAGTTGGGGATTCTCAGCAGACTTGAGTGGTAGCTCAGCCTTGGAGGCGAGCTGAGAAGCTAGGCTATCTTTTGGGTTGTGTGTGGCCCCTTTGCGGCTCGGGGGGCTGAGGGGGAAGGAGAGTACCCCTAGCGTTTGGCTGGGAGGTACCGGTGAGTTCTTTGCGGTCGGCAAGCAGGAGCATCAAGGAGCCGTGGACAAACTTTCGGAGGAGGCGAACAGGAACAAGTATGCAAAATGTTTTCATTCTCATTCTGTATGGCGTAAAATTTATTCTGACTCTGTAAATTAGTTGTTTAATACTCTAGTCTATGTAAATTAAGATGTTATTACTCGGGACTATGAAAAATATTTTTGGTTCATTAATCTGGACGGTGTGCTTCAAGTTATTTTCGTTGGCTTATAGTTTATCTCCTGGCGGCTGCCATTTGACGTTCCTTCAAGTATTAAACCTAGGCGGTGTTTTGTGGTGTTTTTCCCTCATCTAAAGCGTGAATAGGCATTGGTTCCCTGGTGGGACCTGCTCTTCTTAAAGCCTTTCATAGGTGACGGTTTCTGTCAAGATTGCCCTTAGTTGAAGCCCTGACCATGCGGCAGTTTATGATTTGTTTGATGTATCAACCCTAACTGTAGGGGTTGATTTCGTTGAGCATCGGTGGAAGGTTTTCCGGCTCGCTTAGTGCCGGGTGTTGGGATTTTTTTAGGCGGAGGTCTTGAGCCCTAACTTTTGGCCAAATTTTAAAACAGTTAGGTATCAATTTATTTCCCTTTGAACTGTGTTGCAGTGGCAGCCACAATAATGGCGGTTTCCTGATGTGTTTTATTTATTTTTAATTAGTGATAGCTTTCTTCTAAATTTTAAATTCATTTTGCCAGGGTTTATGGGTTTCCAAATCGTAGGGTTATTCTTGCATTTTCGTCGCTACTTGTTGTGTGGTGACAGAATTATTGTTATCCTCTGCGTAAGGGTTTAGTTATTATACCTAGTATTGATGATTTAGATGGTGACTAAGTAATGTTGCTGTATTTTCCTCTTTATAAGTTGTTTTCCGTCATCTTTGGTAAAAAATCACCGTCTTTCGTTGTGAATTTTGGGCGCTTCCTTCGGTGGCACTTCGTGTTATCCTTTGCGGTAATTTCGTTTTATAACAGTATGCGTTCCATAACAGTGAGCGTGCTTACATGTTAGCTTGTGCGTTTTATCCCAGCGTGGGCAACCCTCCAGTTCAATGAGAGTGTTATGACAGTGGGCGTTTTTAGTTGGTGTGCATGGAGTTACAGTTAAAATCTCTCTGTAGTATAATAATAGATCTATTAAGAAAATTTTAAAAAAAGGAATGATTCGTGTACTACTACCATGGATTCTACCTTCTTTGTTGGTACTGTGCATAACCGAGTATGTCGTAGAATGTTTGTGTAGGGTGCCTTGTGCCGGTGGTCGTTCCTTGCTTGCAGCTTCTTGTTGTGCGGCCTAGTCTGATTGTGGAAATCTTCGTGGTTGAGTCTTGTCGGTTTTCGGGTGGCGACATGGAGTCTAGTGTGTATGTTTCCCTTCCTACACGCGCGCACACACGGTTAAAACAAAAAAAAAATGCACCTGTTGTCAGAGTAGTTGTCCTTAACTAGGAGGGTTGTTACACACAGATACAGATATGGAGAAGAAGATAAGAAAGTAAGATGATGTCAAAGCAAGAAAATTAATCATCTACTCAGTAAGAGACCACCTCTTACCTCAGATTTCCAACCTAAAGACATCCTATGATATGTATGAAGCCTTAAAAGGAATGATTGAATGTGACAACCCCCTCGGAGATCTTACCCTAAAGATCCAACTTCAAAGTACCAAGCTGACGAAGGGTGATTCAATTGCCTTCTTCTTTATGAAGCTATCAGAGATTAAATAAGATGGGAGCCTTTCATTCAGAGTATCAGTGGAAGAGAAGCTCTACCAACCTTTGATCGTCTATGGACAGATTGTACTCAAGAAGAACTTAGACTTATAAATAGAGGAGTAGAATATTCCTTAGAACAAAATCATTCTCTTGCACTTCATACAAAGAAGGGAGGAAAATTCAAAAGAAATTTCAGGCAAACATTTAAAGGTGAAAAGTCTTCATCAAATCCAGGATATCAAAGAAGAGATGTTTCAGAAATTTAGTGCTTCAGATATGACAGGTATGGACACTATGCAAGAAATTGTCCAACCAGGAAGAAGGGAAGACAATATGCTTCCACCACTGACATTGATCCAGACCCACCTCAAAAGAATGAATAAAAGAGAGAGGAAAAGTACTTCCTCTAAAACTAAAGCATGACTACAAACCAGGTAAACCAATTGATTTCAAATGTTATAGTTGATTGCATTTTTTTAATAAATCCCTAGTATGGGAACCTTCAAAGACATGGACCATTATCCCTGGTACGAGAATCCAAACCATATTGATTGATTATTATGTGAGACAATCAGATGTGTTGTCCTTAATAAGAAGAGATATCCATTCAAACAAACCCAAAGAATCTCAGATGAAGATTCACAGTGAAACAATATCTTCTCCCCCTTTAGCAGCTCAAAGGGAGACAAACATTATTCCAATTGATCCAGGTTCTTCATTTGATATGGTCATAGATATTGCAGTAGGGAATAAAAGGCCTACAAAGACTCACTCTGCAAGAAGCAGAGAAAACATACAAGCCTCTCAAGGCACATCCCGAGAAAGTAAAAGAGATCTTCAAAGCTATCCTTCAGTTGTGAGACACCTTATTGATGATGAGCCTCCTTGTCCTAGAGAATCCACAAGAGAACAGGTATGGAAAGATTCCATAATAAGAAGAATACTAGTATATCTTAAAAGAATGATTTATAAGATATTATTCAGGAACCAGAAGGGAAGTCTGTAGAAACTTCCTAGTTTATCTATAAGATCAAACATGCATTTGATGGAAGTGTTTAGAAATACAAAACAATATACATAGCCAGAGGTTTTTCACAAACAAAGGGATTTTTCTATGATGACACACTTGATCGAGTGAACCTAATACACTTCCATCCATACTATCATCCATGAGTTGGAAAATATATCAGATATATAGATTCTTGATGAGTTTGGATTTTAGCAAGAGTGTTGCTAATCCAAACCTATATCATTACAGTATTGGTGACGAGAGCCTGATCCTGATGAATTATTCAGAAAGTCTTGTTGTTGGATACAATTAATCCTTGACTTTTGAATACGAGATGAAGAATATGAGTATGATTCTCTACTTCTTGGGACAAGAAGTGTGACAAAGGACCAATGAGATTTTCCTAAGTCAAGGAAAATATACAGTGAAAATATTAAAAAGTTCAGTATGACAGAATGCAAAATCTACCATGATCTATTTAAAGAAGAAGATTGATGATGATTCAGACGAGACTGATCCACATTTGATTGGATCACTGATGTATCTAGTTAACACCAGACTTGACTCATGCCATGCGGTGCTTATTCATGTCATGAGTCAACCGAGACAGACAACAACAAAACACGAATTGAGTTATATACAAGACACAGTAAGATATGGCCTGAGATATGCCTCCAGTGTAAACTTGAGTTTTCAAGATATGTCGATTCAAATTGTGAAGAAAAGTACAGTGGATAGGAAGAGCACATCCAGTTGATGTTCTACCATGAAGTTTTCCATGGTTTCCTAATACAGTAGGAAACAAAACTATGTGGCCTTGAGTACCAAAGAGGCAGAGTATATAGTATCGAGTGTGCGAAGAAATGTGGCTTCCCAAGCTTCTAACATATTTACTTGACCATAAGATGAATCCTATGATGATGACCAAGAGCCATGTGAAAAGCTCCTTAAAGAACCTAGTGCTTCCTCATGGATCAAACACAATGAGACGAAATATCATCATATCAGAGATATGGTGCAGAGGAAAATCGTACACATACAGTACCTTCCTACACATAAGAAGATTGCATACATCTTCACCAAACTAACTTGGTTAAGAATACCTTCCTAGTTGAGAGGGATTATTGATGACTCTAGCCAAGAAACAATTTAGAGTACATCCATGTGAGACTTGGCATGATGAAGAATGCCTCCCTAGATAAGAGGGAGTTTTGATGATTGCAGCTATGTGAGACATTATCCAGCTTACAAACATGTGATATGTGGATCATTGAAGCTATGTGAGTCTTTCTCTCAGCCTACAAACTTGAGAGAAATCCCCTAAAAAAGGTACATAGTTCCTGCCTAAGATTGAACTGGAACGTAGAGATGAACTCCTCCATTCAAAGAGTTGAGAAGAACTCCAGATGATTATCCAATGGAAAAGGCAATCTATTGAGTTAGATGTGTTTGTGCCTAAGCATAAGGTGAACGTGTGAAACCCCAAAGTGTTGGTTGAATTTTCATGTGAACAGAAATGAGGATTATGTATTAGCCTCCTCTAAGCAGCAGAGTTGACGAGAAAACTCCAGATGATTCTCCTGTGTGATGCAGTGGGAAAGAAAATATATTGAGTGGATGTGCATGTGGATGTGCATGTGGACGAGCACAAGTGAAAGTGAGAAGATATGGTTCTCCTATGTAATGCAGTGAGCCAAAGATATGTACATCCCTATGGATGTGCCCCTAGTGTATTAGCACTAGTGGGTGTATCATATCCTTTGTTATATTGTACAAGAGTCAGACCTGCATGTAACCCTAATAGTAATGTAAAGGGTACAGGTCATCCCTACGTTAATGTAACTGGTAATTAATGTAAAAGATAATTATTCCGATTAATATTAATTATATTATAATCTAAGTGAGGTCAACCCTGTTGTGCCAATAGACACTTATGTTGACAGGATTAGGTTAGTATAAGTAAAGGTAAAATCCCCTTTGAGGAAACATATGTTTCATGTGAGTTTGAAAATTTCAGCAAGTACACTTCTTTGGGAATAGTGTGCACCTCTCTTGGGCACTAGAGTTATAGGGTTTGAGCACACTCTTGTGTGTTAGGGTTTATCTTGGTGGTGAAGGTCTTTCTCTTGAGGAATATAGCAAACGATTTGGCTGGGTTTTCTTCCCTTGTTGAGAAGGATTTCCTGGGATACTTCTTGTGTTCTTGTGCATGGTGCTTCTTCTTGTGATCTTGGTTGTTGCAACATTTATTATTATGGTTAAACGCTAAAATGGAATGAACTTCATGCTTAACCTAGCTTATTGAAAAATCAACATTTCCAAGGTAAAGGAGGGAAGAAATCACTAAAGTATCATCATTTTGATCTTGGATTATCCATGCAAGGGATGGATGAGGAGATCTTGGAAAGGCTGCTACAACATCGATCATGGTCTATAAGTATTCTATTTTTGGTTCTCATTGAATATAATTGGCCTATTTCCTTCAATATTGTGTATTATTACATATGCTTGTCTATTGTTGTTTTAATCTCTATAGATGAATTTGTTTTACCTAATCAACTACAGTAGAAGATAGTCATTTATCTTTTCTTCCTATTGCAGGTATCAAGTTGCACCAAGGGGTTTCAATATCAATCTCATGGATTGGAAGCATCAAGGAAAAAAAATCGTAAAAAGGTACATCATGATATTTCTCCTTCTCTCATTCTTATTGGTTAAAATGAGCTTAAAGGGATGTTAGTGTCCACTTGTAGTGTTTTTGTCTTGGTATAGGTTTCTGGTAATCCAAGGGGATTTTCACCAATCCACAAGGGAAACATTTCGTAATAGAAATCCTTCAAAGGAGAACATTCAAGCAATAAAAATCATTCAAGAAGAATATCAACCAATTAGAGGAATGCAAAATAGGCAACCTACAATGGAGAGGACTCAAGAAGAAAACTACAAAAGATTTTCACCAGCTACAAGATCTCCCACACTCAGGTATCAAACTATATTTCTTGGATTATGTTATTCCTACAATAATTTTGGGCACAAGTCCATAAACTATAAAGCCTATGTTAAAAATAGAAGAAACTATGGAGGCTACTCTAGGAATAATTACCTCATAAAACCTCATGAAGCCTATAAACGAAATTTTGGCTCATTAAATAATGAAGTGTAATGATACAAATTCCACAATTTTGGACACATAGCCAAAGATTGCAGGTTGATTTTCCTTTTGAAGGAACCAAAGAAGGATTTTAACAATCATGTAAAAGAACCATCAAGGATATGGAAAAGGAAGCAAGATAAACTAAGCATTGAAGAATGTTTGATTTCTCTACAAGCCCAAAGCGGAAAAAAATGATGGGTATGTTGACAGTGGTTGTTCAAATCACATGATAGGTGACAAGGATAGATTTTTAACTCTAAAGAAAGAAACAGATGGATCAGTTTTGTTTGGTAATGATAACTCATCCAAAATTATAGGAAGAGGCACAATCAAGCTTGGAAACAAATATGTCATGGAATAAAATGTCCTACTTGTCGAAAATATAAAGCATAATATGCTAAGTGTGAGTCAAATGAGTAACCAGGGACACACACTTCTATTCAACTCAAATAAATGTGAGATAAGGAAAGAAGGATCAAGAAGGTTGTTGGAAACATTAATAAGGACTCCAAACAACATATACATCTTAAATGAGATAAAAAAGGAAAGATGTTGCTTGGGAAAGGAAGATGAAAGTTGGATTTTGCAAAAAATAATGGGTCAAATGCACTTTGAAAATCTTGTCAAAATCAAAAGAAATGAACCGGTAAGAGAGATGCCTAAAATTCCAAAGCCAACAAATACTATGTGCAAGCACTGTCAACATCGAAAACAAACAAAAATTGAGTTCAGGACAAAGGAATATTCTACAATAAAACCATTGGAGATTGTACACACTGATCTATGCAGACCGATGAGAACAAAATGGTTGAATAGAAAACAATACTTTATGATACTTATTGATGATTATACAAGAATGATCGGATTCTGTTTTGTGAAGAAAACGTCAGAGGCATTCGAATCTTTTAGGATATTCAAAGAGATGGTTGAAAGTGAGACTGATTTGAAAATAAAGTTCTTGATATAAGACAATGGACGTGAGTTCATGTCAAAATAATTAAGGGACTTCCGTGAAGAACATGGAATAAAAATACAATTCTCAGAAGCTAGGACACCTCAGAAGAATGGAGTCGTTCAAAGGAAGAACAAACTGTACAAGAAATGGATAGAACCATGTTGAAAGATTCCAAGTTGGGTAATATCTTTTGGGTACAAGCAGTACATACATTTGTTCATATCTTGAACAATGGAATGCTTATAAGTAACAAAGACAAGACTCCATGTGATCTACGGAAGGAAAGAATGGCGAACGTCAAGAATTTTAGAGTGTTTGGAAGCCAATATTACATAAAAAGAGAAGATAATAATATTGGAAAATTTGATTCTTGGGTTGATGAAGGCATATTGGTTAGATACTGAAGAAAAATAAAGGCATACAAATTCTACAACCTATTACTCAAAAAAATAGTGGAAAGAATCCATGTAAATATTGATTAAACAAATGTGTTGAAAACTAGAGAAGAAAGCATAAATTCAAAAGAGGAGGAAGTAGAAGAAGAACTAAAAGAAGAAGTAGAAGTAGAAGAAGAAGAACCAGAAGAAAATAAATAAGGAACAAAATACAATCATCGAGATATACATACATCCTCTAAGACACCCAAACACTAGTGTCAGAAGAATCATCCACCAGAACAAATTATTGGGGATAAAAATACATGAATAGAAACTCGAAGAAGCAAACTAGTGCTAGAACAAATACATCAAGCATTATTATCCACAGTTGAACCAAGAATCTTTGAGGAAGCCAGCAATGATGAACATTGGATCAAGGCCATGGAAGAAGAACTGAATCAAATAGAGAATAATGAGACATGGGAACTGGTTCCAATACCTAAGGAAAAAAATGTGATTGGTACAAAATGGGTGTTCAGAAATAAACTAAACAAATATGGACAAGTAACCATAAACAAAGCAAGGTTTGTATGAAAGAGATAAGCTCAAGTTGAAGGAATAGATTTTGAAGAAACCTTTTCTCATGTTTCCAGAATGGAATCTATCAGAATAATGTTGGCCTATGCATGTTCCAAAAATATCACATTCTATCAGATGGACATAAAATCAACATTTCTAAATGGAGAATTAGAAGAAGTCTACATTGAACAACCAGAAGGGTTCATACTATCAAAAAGGGAGGATTATTGTATATTATATAAATCTTTGTATGGACTCAAGCAAGCCCCTAGAGCTTGGTATTCACAATTGGAAAAATACTTGCAGCAACAAGGATTTAGAAATGGTAGTGCATATATAAATCTTTGCATAAAAGTGAATCAAGATAACATACTTATAATTGAATTTTACGTGGATGAAATCATCTTTGGAAGTGACGAAGACAGGTTGAGTCAGAATTTTTCCAAGGCCATGTAGAGTGAGTTTTAAGTGTCCCTACTTGGTGAGTTGACCTCCTTCTTGAGACTCCATCTATCTCAACTAGCTGAAGGTATTTTCATTTCCCAAACCAATTACATCAAATAAATTTTGAAGAAGTTTGGAATGGAAGATTATGAACCAGTAAGTACTCCTATGGTGACTGGTTGCAAGTTGAGAAAAGATGATGAATCTAAAGAAGCAGATCAGAGACTTTATAGATCGATGATTGGAAGCCTACTCTATGTGATATCCTTAATACCATATGTGATGCAAGAAGTTGGATAGGTTGCAAGATTTCAAGAAGCACCGAAGGAAACCCATGTTATGGAAGTGAAGAGGATTTTCATATATCTCAAAGGAACAACAGAGTTTGGATTGTGGTATCTGAAAGGGAATGAGTTGAGTATGGTAAACTACATAGATGTAGATTGGGTAGGAAGCATTGATGATACCACAATCCAAACTCTATTGTAAAATTGGTTGTCATTGATGTCAACCCTAGAACAATTCCAAAAACCCCTATAAGTAATGGGTTTATTTGAAGGAGTCTACAAAGTGGTCCCCTTATGGCATAGCTATAAGAACGACCCTCATGAGAAGACGATTTGAGGAAGCCCGCAAGAATCCTTGATCGTTACAATGTATGGTTAGGAAACCCCAGAGGTGTAGTCATGAAGCCCATAGTTGTTTGAAGAAAAAGAGTATGAGGGACATCATAATTGCATGAAAATCAAATATTTATAGTCCTCATTAATTTGTTTCCATTAGTAGGTGCCACACCATGTGGTTCCTCACCATTGAGTAAATATTCTGTCTTAAAGATAAATCCCAGAAAACAAGTGAAGAAGCCTCGGATCTAAAGAAAATAAGTTACAAGTCATCTCTAACAGACAAGTAAAGGAGAAAAATGGTTACAAACAAAATCTTATAGGTTGGTCCTAAATTCAAGTAAAGGAGGTACTTGGAAAAGTATAAATACCCATCAAGAGCCTCTCATTTTGATCAAGAAAGTGTATTTTCTCTCAATGGAAGTGAATTAGCAGATTTGTATGAAGGAGGGAGTTCTCAAAGTTGCAGATGTGAGAAGGGTTTTCAGGAAACCCTATCTGAGATGACCCCCAGGGGTTAAGAATAGGGTGTCCCATGAGGACCATGTTGATTTTTCTGGTATCGTCACGTGAGGCCCCGCTTGTTTCTCGTTCCAGTCCTGCGACACTAAGGAAAGGCTTGAAGAAGGTGCTCTTCTCTTGATGTTGAAGTTGAAGAAGATTTGATACTCCAAAATCTCATGCATTAAGGTATTCACATGATAAAAAGTATGTTTTTCTATATATTTTTAGGCTTATATCTTGGAGGTCATGGCATATGCTTGAGGAATATCTTGGAGGTTATGGCATATGCTTGAGGCATATATTGAAGGTTTTGGCACATGTTTGAGGCATATCTTGGATGTTATGGAATATGCTTTGAGGCGTATCATGGAGGTTTTGGCACATGCTTGAGGCATATCTTGGCACATGGTTTGATGCATATCTTGGTGATTTTGGGCATATGATTTTTGGGGTATTCTTGGAGACCTTGGAATAATTATTATGTGGGTATTGGGATTGAATTAGTTTTGATTATGATGATATATCAGTGTTAGTGACAGGAACAATGACAGGTTGATTTTCATATTTATATTCAAATTTGGAAGGAAGGGGAAAGGAAATGGAGTTGGAGCATCCTTCCAGTTGAAGTTGGAAAATTTAGGGAGTTGTAGCTTACTTTAGGTTGGAGCCTATAAATTAGGGGGTTGGTGCCTCCTTCCAATTGGTGTTGGATAATTTTGGAAGTTGGTGCTTCCAGTGGATGTAATATTTTGATACATTAAAAATCATTCCATGGTTTTCTCCCATTTGGGTTTCCACATAAAAAAATTGTGTATTGTGTATCTGTGATTATATTTTTATGATATCTTGAATGTAATCATAAGTGATAAATTGTTGTTAACTTAATGTTTACATATTACAATTAACATTGGTAAAAAGTGCATAATACTAATTCATCCCCCCTCTCAGTATTATTGAATATTCCAATAGCCACAGAGGAGCACTAGGAGGCCATGTAGGAGGAGTATCCACAAAATTTTTAAATTTTTGAAGAAAATAGAATGTATATTTGTATATAAGTGCACAAGACTCCATTTTTACATCTAGAATTCTTGGAGCCACATATTGGAGATTTTCTTGTCCAATCTGTGTTGGATCCCTGGAAAGGAAGCGATATAACTTGAGGAACTTCATTGCAGAGAAGGGGGTACACTTCCTTGGGTTGTGTAGGCTGAGGGGAATGAGATATTGTTGGTTGGAATTGTTGCAGAAGTTGTGAAATTACAAAAGTACCAAGTATTATGATGTAAATTTTTATATGAATGTTGGTATGGTGTTGTGCACCAATGATGGTGCAATTTGTTGCGGGTAGGGGAATGTAACCTCCCCATTTTTAATCCTTAGTTTAGTGATGTATAATGTAAATATGAGATATGGTCTCATTCTCGACGATGTAATATGTAAGAATTGTGTGTGTGTGTGTGTGTGTGTGTGTGTGTGTGTGTGTGTGTAATATTAAAATAAAATGTAACGCTAGTTGCAGATGGACATGGACAAAGTAGTGGGGGGTAAGTTTCCACAAGAGAGGGGAGGGTCTAAGAGGGGATCCAAGGGAAAATTTCCCATGTCTATTAATTGAAGCCCACTTCCTAAAATTATTGGTGGTGTATGAACCTTCTATTTAATTTTTTAGTGTTCCAAAAACCAATCATTAAACACATGTAAGAGGATTGGTGTGAAAGTCACACCCCATACTTATGAGAGCATGGAGGATGAGTACAATCAACATTGGGGAATATGAGAATCAACATGCATGAGAAAAAGGGAAATTTGTATGGGAAAAGAGAGTAGTTTTTACATGTTTTTTGGGGGGATAGCAAGGGAGTGCAGAGTGTTGAAGCTTGGAGGCAACCATAGTGGGAATGTGTGGTAGAATTTCAGAGCTACAAATACATGAAGAAGAAATTTGTTAGACCAATAGAGTGAAATGTATGGGTGATATTTTTCCCTAGAGCAATGAGTTTTTATGTTACAATTGTCATCCTTGGAGTCCCCATCAAGAGAGATTTCTATCCAACTTGTGTTGGATCCCTGGAGGGATGTGGGAAGGCCTAAGGGACTATGAGCAGTGAAGGGGGTCCCCATTTCTTGGGTTGTGAAAGTTGAGGGGAAGAGAACTGGTAGATTGGGATAGCTGTATGAAAATTAGCTTGTTGTGGGTTGTATTGGGTTGTGTGTGTCCAAACGATAGACACCCTTTTCTTATGGATTCATAGCTGCATCTCAGGGGTGATTTTTTGTTTATATTGGAGAAATAAATCTATATTTAGGTGGAACATCTATCCCTTACAGTCAGCTGCATATTTGGTTAAAAAGATAAGTGTTTAATCTTTGTCTCACTATTTGTATTATGGGTTTAATTTTTTGTGTGTATACTCTGTTCTTAAGTGAATTATATGCAATTGTGTGTGTATCTATGTTGGGATGCATTCATAATGCTACTAAATGCATGTTAAATCTGCAATGCATTGCATTTAATTGTGGCATTTATTTGTTGTGTATTTACTCTAAGTTTTAAACAATGTACATGATGATGTGTGAATGTTTAATGGGATTTCATTCATGTATGTGTAATGATGTTAGATGCATGATTTTTTTATCATATCATATCACATTGCATTAATTTTAATGGTATCAGAAAATTTTAAATTGTTGGGTTCAGTAGTGGAGAATACTATAATAAACCCCCCAATTCCTCTTCTTTAAGAAACTAGTATTTCCAACTCACTCAAGAACATACCAATAGAAGAGAAAACCAAGAAAATAATTAATATTTCACCACATTACCAAAATAATTCAATTAGGAGACCACAACTTTCGTACTTCCACCATCCACAGTTTCACCTCAATAGTTAAGTCCATAGTTGGCCAATTCTCAGAGTCTAATCTTGGGAACCTTCTCTTATCCTTCTGTATAGATATAGCCCCTTACCAAATCACCCCTTTGGAGCTGAGCTTAAATGGGTATCTCTCAAGAATAATCCCTTAACCCTTCCCATGCATATGTCTTAATAACCCACGAGTGACTCTAGATGAAGTAAATGAGCACAGTGGCTCACTTGCTCTTGTTGTCTCACCACTATCTGCTCCACTTGTGTGGTCTCATGGGGTTCCCCTCGGAGTTGATGTTCATGAATTTCCATTAAACGTTTGATTTGATAACCAACACCACCCATTGATATTAAAAAATTAGGGGATTGTGGATTGATAATAATTCCCATTTTCCATAATGATGTTGGGTTTTAGAGATGCATCAATTTTTTCCCACACACCTGCTTCACCATTTAGTGCCCTTCTAAGGTGAAAGAGTTCAACCTTGTCAAACTGAGACAAGACCTGTTTGATTAACACAATGATTCCTTGAAGCTCAATCCGTCCATGATTAGACTAGGTTATCATTGCCTCGATAATTAGCATTGAGTCCCCAAATATAGATAATGTCTTGATTCCAATTTTCCTAGCTACGATGAGTCCACACCACAAGGAGTAGACTTCAACAATATTTTTTGACGCTTTCTCTAGCCCCCAGGAATAGTGCACAATATTGTTCCCTCTAGGATCATGAAGGATCCCCTCCCACATTTGTCACCCCTTTCTTTAAAATTACAATAATTACTCTCTTTATATTTTATATCTTCAATCATAAATTTCATTAACTAAATTTAATTACTCTCAAATATTAATATTATGTTAAATTAAATTATGATGTATACACCTTACCGTTATGCCAATGACCTTGTTTCTGTATACTTTTTAAAATGACATTAAATACTCTCTTTCTCTTTTGTATCTTCAGTCATAAATTTCATTAACTAAATTTAATTACTTCTCAATATTAACATTATATTAAATTAAATTGTTGCATATGGACATGGACAGAGTAATGGGGGGTAAGTCTCCATAAGAGAGGGGAGGGTCTAAGAGGGGGTCCAAGGGAAAAATTCTCATGTCTATTAATTGAAGCCCACTTCCTAAAATTATTATCGATGTATGAACCTTCTATTTATTTTTTTAGTGTTCCAAAAACCAATCATTAAACACACGTAAGAGGATTGGTGTGAAAAGTCACACCCCATAGTTATGAGAGCATGGAGGATGAGTACAATCAACATTGGGGAATATGAGAATCAACATGCATGAGAAAAAGGGAAATTTGTATGGGAAAAGATACTAGTTTTTACATGCAGTTTTTGGGATATCAAGGGAGTGCAGATTGTTGAAGCTTGGAGGCAACCATAGTGGGTATGTGTGGTAGCATTTCGGAGCTACAAATACATGAAGAAGAAAGTTGTTAGACCAATAGAGTGAAATTTATGGGTGATATTTTTCCCGAGAGCAATGAGTTTTTATGTTACAATTGACATCCTTGGAGTCCCCATCAAGAGAGATTTCTATCCAACTTGTGTTGGATCCCTGGAGGGATGTGGGAAAGCCTAAGGGACTATGAGAAGTATTCGGGAGGTGAGGCTCAAAGAGGAGCCTCACCTCTAAAACTAATTACTAGTAAATCACTCAGAGCTAATTAATCTCGCAATGAACAATAGAAAATATGAGAGAAGCCCAAATGAGTAACTTGATATTATGAGAAGGCTTGCTAGGCCTTTATATAGCATTACAAAATGGTCCATTAGAAAAATTCAAAAAGAACTCATTAAATGAGTCTCTATTATTATTATAATAGATCTAACTACCCAACTAATTAAGTAGTGGAAAATAAAACCCAATCCAATAATGGAAAGAGATCATTAAATGAGTCTCTATTATTATAATAATAGATCTAACTACCCAACTAACTAAGTAGTGGAAAATAAAACCCAATACAATAATGGAGAGGTGGGACTCTCTTGACCCATATGGGAAACATGTTAGCCCAATTAATTAATGAGGAGGTGGGCATCTCCTTGATCCACATTGGCAATCTATTAGCTTTATAGATTTATGACTTTTGCATCCAAATTTAGACCATATGCCCCCTTAAAATTTGAATCATTCCTCCGCCCTTAGAAAATGATGGTCCCCATCATTTCACTCATGCTAAAAAGAGAAACCTCATTATCATACCATTATGATTACAATGTGAAAATACCCAATGAAGAGAATGGTTCTGTGTGGTTGACCCATAACCGTGGGTTTGTGGTTGACCCATAACCTAGTTGAGAATGACATTGTACATGGGTAGAAAAATAAAGAAATTTTAATAAAATCCCAAAATTTAAAAAATAATATGGAAAAATCATGACTTTGGGGGTTGTGAACATCCTTCTGCAAATATATTCATAACTTCTGCTACAGGTGATGAAATCCAATTCCCTCAAAGACCCATTTGAGATAATGAAGAGATGTTTCCATCAATATATGGAACGTGTTCTGAGGTGGCCCATGGAGTGATAAAAACTAGGCCGAATTTGAAGGGTGTGTGGTCACGTTGGTTACAGACATGTGTTGCTTCAAACAAATATATCTCATAAACCATACAACGAAATGAAATTCCGTGAAATACCCATTTTAGATATTGAAGATATATTTCCATCCGTATGTGGAATCTTTATTTAGTTTTGTTATCAAGGATAAAAATACCATTGAATATGGTGGTATGTGTGGACTCCTTGGGTCAAATACATGTCGATATTCAATCGATGATATCTCTCAAACCAGGAAGCCAAATGATATTTCATGAAATACCCATTTGAAATATTGAAAATATTTTTCCAACAATATGTGGAAATCCTTCTTTAGTTTCTTGAGAATAGATAAAAGTATCGTTGAAAATGGTGGTACACATGGCCTCCTTAGGTCAAATACATGATGAGATTCAATCAATGATATCTCTCAAATCAGGAAGCCAAATGTGATTCTTTGAAATACCCATTTTATATATTGAAGAGATATTTATAATGAGATGTGGTAGAGCCTCTGAAATCATGTGTAGAGGTCGCAACACCTCTTTGAATTTGGATAAGTGTAGAGGTCCACAAAGTATGCCAAGGGTTTGTAGAGAAACATGGGTTGTTGTAGAGGTTGTGGAACCTCCATGGGAAGCATGGACACCCTGCAAATTTGTTGAAAAAATTGCAAACCAATGGATGTAGTGGATCCATGTATAGATGTAGTGAATCCATGTATGGATGTAGTGAATACATGTATGTTTCTCCTTGTAACGTTGAACAAAGATCGGAGAGAAAAAAAAATCCATGTAGTGCATGTGGACCAACTGTGATGCCTATAGTGTATGGGCCAGCAAATGGCTTCCAATAGTACCAAAAGGAGGTTGGTGATTGTTGCAAATGTTTGAACATGCAGCATACTTCAAACCCTTGTCCCAATGGAGAGTGTACCCTCTCTCATACCACTAATCCGGATCTCGGGGGTTGAGATTTGGATGGCTTGAATGCCGAGAGAGGAGGAGCTTAGACGTGCCAATATTTCATGAAAAAAAAAACATGGAAAAAAACATGTAAATGAAATACTCGGGAGTTGAGGCTCAAAGAGGAGCCTCACCTCTAAAACTAATTACTAGTAAATCACTCAGAGTTAATTAATCTCACAATGAACAATAGAAAATATGAGAGAAGCCCAAATGAGTAACTTGATATTATTAGAAGTCTTGCTAGGCTTATATATAGAATTTCAAAATGCTCCATTGAACAAAGTCAAAAAGAGATCGATAAATGAGTCTCTATTATTAGTATAATAGATCTAACTACTCAAATAACTAAGTAGTGGAAAATAAAACCCAATCCAATAATGGAAGGAGCTCATTAAATGAGTCTCTATTATTATAATAATAGATATAACTACCCAACTAACTATAGTGGAAAATAAAACCCAATACAATAATGGAGAGGTGGGACTCTCTTTGACCCATATGGGAAACATGTTAGCCCAATTAATTAATGAGGAGGTGGGCATCTCCTTGATCCAAATTGGAAATCTATTAGCTTTATATCTTTATGACTTTTGCATCCGAATTTATACCATATACCCCCTTAAAATTCGGATCACTTGAGATTGTAGTGTTGAAAATTCCAAGATATGAATAGAACTATGCCAACAAAGATACCCTAGGATTAATCACATAATCCTTCAATATTGGAGTCACACTAATCATAAGAGATTTATGTAGAGGTGTTATAGATGATAGGTGTAATTATCCTAGGTCGATACAAAGGTTCAATATATGTGATTGTATTCTTACAAAGTAGGGTTTCAAAGATAGAAAATTCCAAGAGATATGTCAGCCCAATTTATTTACATAAATAGGACACTTATCATGTCAATCTAGGGTTGGTAAAATTGTGAGGCACAATCACTGTATGTGAGGGAATTATCTTTGAAATTTGTTCTACATAATACGAAGGAAATCCAAACTTGAAAGTAATCATCAACTATCTTTTGAAATCTAGAAAGTGCAATCTAACTTGATCTACAAAACTTGAACAATATATAATTCTTTCAACTTTAGTTTGTCATAGTTCCACTGGTAGAAAAACAAGTTAGAAAGTGAAGTTTTCCACATTGGTTGTGAGCTCTTTGCAACAGTAATCTGTCAACTAGTGAATTTTAAAGGTTGGAAAGAATGTTTTAACACACATGAAGAATGAAAAGAGTATAGATTAAAATCTAACACTTTCAACCTTTGTTTTTCAAAGTTCCACTCATAGAAAAATAGGTTACAAAGTCAAGTTTTCCACATTGGTTGTGAGCTCTTTGCAACAGTACTCTGTCAACTAGTGAAGTTTAAAGGTTGGAAGGAGGTCTATCACCCATTCAAATGAAAGGAATTTTGAAATAAAATCTAACTAATTCAATCTAAATTGATCATAGTCCCACTAGTAGAAAAACAGGTTGCAAAGTGAAATTTGCCACAATAGTTGTGGACTCTTTGCAACAGTACTATGTTCAAATTTATGAAGGTTATAGATTGGAAGAAGACTAAATCAATTATCTAACTTTTAAATCAGATATAAATTGCAAGTGGAAACTAAAGTAAAATCTGAAATTTAAATCTAGAAATTAGAGTGTTGTTGTGTAAACAAAAGAGTCAAATAAATTACCAAAGAAAGAAGATAAAAAAAATCAAAGCTTATGCACTACAATGTACAACAGTGACATGGACCAAAGCAGGGAGGCCCTCAACACCTGTTTCATGCATAGAAGAAGAAGAACACTAACTAAAGAAAATTAGAGCCTTTCTATTATGCATACGATCATTTACAAACTGAGTTCAGAAGTTTTGCAATTCGAATCCCCTCAAAGATTCAAATTTAGCTTATTTATACAAAAGGAAATGTAACAGTTCAGCCCAGAAATAGTCTCAATGAGTAATGATGCAACTAATCAGATCCTAAATATGTTGATTCGACCTTGATTTGGTATCCAATTGGAGAAAACGGCCACAACAAAAAATATGGACATTTCATCTTTAGAAAAACAACCATATCTCCCAAATTGTGCATTTTGTAGAAAATATGCATGTTTGATGCCTAATTGGACATGTTGTGCACAAAATCTGTGTCCTAGAATTTCCAAATTCGTCCTCACCGATCTAGAAATCATGTCTGAAGATCACTTCATGTTCTTGTTGCTAAATATTTTCCTATAGATACTCGAGTTGACCAATCATTGAATGAGGATTTTTGGGTTGATCTCCTCATATCCAGGAGGAAAGGTACCATGGAATGAAGACGAGGATCACATTCCAAGTTCCCATTTCCTCTAGCTTGACCTACAACCATCTCGATGAATGACGAATTACAAGATCTGAATTTTTCATGTAATTTTTTATAAAATCCAAATTTAAACTATTTTAATATGTTTATCTTTAATAATTAAAAACAAAATAGGAATTTACCTAATTGTTCCTTGGAATGTCTTTATTAGGATAGGATGGATGGAGAATCTTCCAAAAAGAGAGATATTAAGGGGAAAATAGCATAAGTTTAGAAGCTTTCTAGATGGTAAAATAGGGTGCCAACATTTCCCCTAGACTTATTCTTTTGCATGACCTCAAGAAAATAAAAAATTCTCAACAAAATTGTGTTGCTCCTTTTTCTTAGATGGCCCTTGTTTCTCTAAGTGAAACATCCACATTGGATGTGGAAGTCTTACTAACTTTATTATGTCTCATGGTTGTAGCTTTTACCTCTTGTTTCTCTATTTGAGATTTCACATGTTTCCCCAATTTATACCTCTTGGAAGGTTGTATTGGTGTTTTCGTCTGTACTTGAATGAATTATTGATTTTCCTCTTTTAACATCTTCAATTCCTCCTTTAATTGTTCATTTGCATTCCTCATCTTGGCACTGGTTTCCTTTAAGAATTCATTCTCAGATTTTATGTGTCTTTTTAAAACCATCATTTCTTTGATTTCACTTTTTAGTTCTCTGACCTGCTTCCTCTTCTTCTTCAATTTTTACCTTGCAATCAAAGTAGAGAGTGGTACCTGATACTCTCCCAATCCTGATTATTCTCTTCTTGTGAAATAAATATCGGTAGGTATGTTGTCTTCTATTTCATCCAAATTTGGAGAAACTTCCCTTTCTATAGTTGTCGGTTGAGGTTTTCTTGTTGAAGAAGGTTCTCCCAAGTCCATTTAAGTGACTACAAGATTCAAACCTCTTTTCAAAAAGAAAAATAAAGCGTTGTCTTTAACAATTTAAACCCCAAAACTTTGTATATGTGCTTGCGTTGGAGGAATCATTTTTATTTCTTCACTAAAATTTTACTTATATGTCAGATGAAGATTGTTCATGTTGACAGAAAATCCTTATCACCTGGTGTTAGCTCAGTCTTGAATATGTTGGAGGAGTTACTAATATTGTTTTCCACAATTGTTTTCACTTATCAGCAAAGGAAGAAATTTCTTTCTAATAGTGAAAACACTGGATCTTTTTTATTTTAGCAATTGAAATGTTAACACATGTGTTTGTTCGATTTTGTATATGTTGGAGAAATATATGATATTTGTTCCCAAATTTTCAAACTTGCAAGTCAAAAAAGGGCCTGAAGACTTACTCTGTTCACATGAAATTTCTAGTAAACTCGGGTTGGTAAAATATGGATGATTTTATAGTGATTTTATATGGCTAAATTTGAAATATGTATGGAGAGGTAATGGTAAGTAAATAATTGGTATATTTGGGTAGTGTTTAGATAGTGAATGAAAGGATGGGTAATGAAGTAGGGTAAGGGAATGATGATAGGATTTTAATGTGGTAGAAACGGTATATATTGGTATGGGTAGAATAGATAAGATAGGATAGAAACGATATGTGTAATGATATAGTAGGATAGGAATGATATACGGGTACAATAGAATAGAGATGATAGGATATAGAAGACATAGGTAAACTTTATTTCATTTCTAATTTAAAATGAAAAAATTAAAACAACAAGTCTGGATTATACCAATCCTTGGATTTTGAATGCTTACAACTTTCATATCCCCAACTTTGATGTTTGCAGCTTGGATGTCTTCAATTTGATTTATCTTTATCTTGAATGTCTTCATAAGTGCTTGGTGTGCTCTTGATTTGATGTAGTCTTCATTCAAGCTCTTCTCTATTGATCAACTTCTTCATGTATTAGTATGGAGCTTAGATTGGTATTGTATGTTGAAGATGTAGGAACCATGAAGAGAGAATATAATCTAAAATTGATGTGCATTGGAATCTAGTGAACACTTTGAAATTATGAAAAATATGAAGGCTAATGTTGATTGTGTGTGTTGATAGAAATATGTTGTTTATTGGAAAAGGAAATAGAATGGAAAGGAACGGTGGTGTCTACCACTCAAACTAAACTATATTGCATAAACCAAGTTTTTTTTTAAGACTGCATGACAATATTTTATCGGAACAATATATAGACATACTGCTAAACTATTGTTACAGAAAATTTGAAATAAGAAAATGATTGTTCCAAGTTGTTGTCGATACCATAAACCATATAGTCTTCACATATAACCCCTACAATTCAATCTGTGTGAATGGATTTTCTTGAAATCGAACATAGAAAGAATTCATTGGATTATCGACCAGTAATGTAAATCCTTAACCAATGCGAGATAAGTCACCAGTGATGAAAGTGAGTGTCAAGGTACCTAAGTACATCCTAGAAGGAACGAATAGATGTGTTGTATTCGAGTCACCTGCAATATATGTCAATCAAGAGACCTTGATAAATTCCCATCGTTGATAGTGAGGATGATTTCCATTGATGTATGAAAGTCCCAAGGTACTTATAAACATCTTTAATCTCAATCCCAGATGATGTGTTGGAGTCAATGAGAAGAGATCTATCAGAAGGTGGGCCTTAAGGAATCCCACATCATTTGATGCAAGCAAAACATAAATGATTTTTAAGAACTATAATACAATATTGAACCAACATGCATCACTTTATTGATAATTTTTCTCGCTAGTTTCCTCGTTTTCAAGCAAAACTCATGTCCAGTTGTGCCAATAACCTAGTTTTCACAACTAGACTTATTTGTGTCTTTACTATTTTATTCATTTTATTTTTCCATGATATCTTATCCTATTGAAAGAAGAAAAAAAAATTTGAAGTGTAGGAATATTTCCAATGGAGCCATGTGCATAACAAGATTACAAATATGCTCATATCAAGTTTGAAATATATGCTTTGAGGGATACCAGAATATGAGGAACCAATTGCTTTTATTGACTTGGTGCCAAGAATTGTTGAAGAATGAAGTGGTGCTTCAAATCAATGATTGTATGGAACCAAAGTTCAATGTAGTCATGATTCCTTTGGTTCTCTTGTTTATCAGCATTCATTTGCATGTCCTCCTTTTTCATACTCTGTGGATATTTGAAGACTTGGCTCTTACACAAAGGATACAAACACAAACTTGCAAGAAATTCTTCAATTTTTTATTCCAATGCATTCTCTCCATTAAATGTTGTTCATGGCTCTTCGATATTCTCTGTAGATTGGAAAGGATGATCAAAGAAAAATTCGAGGTCTACCTAGTGTAAATGTGGCTCATAGAACTTTTGTTCTTCCCGAGATGCAAATCTATCTTCAATTGCTACCAAAATTTGAGAAATTTCTTGAAGTAACATCCTCCTTTACTCAACAGGTTCTTGAATAGTTTTGCATTCTTGTTATTGGTTGATAATCCATGTCTTGCATATGGATGAATACTCAAGTGGGGGTTCTTACAGCACCTTTAAATATAAGGAAAATAAATGAAATCAACAAAAATAAAATCACACCACTCAAAGAAAACCTAAGAAATCTAAAAGGCAATCATGTACTTGAACTCCTCATGCTACTAAGACCCTGTTGTCACCAAGTTGTCTTTTCACACGAGTTATATTTTCCATGAAAAACACACTCATATAAAGGAAACACATCGGTCCAACATGATGAAGTCTATTGAAGACTCATAAAAGTGGTTGTGCAAGTTGTTACCTTATGTCTTACCTCCTTCGCTCCTCTTGGTCATAAACATGTGAACAAACAAAAATACTTTTTTATTTTATTTTTTGGATTTTTTAGTGAAAACTAAATATTTCAAAAACAATTCCTTTAGTGCCTCCCCGACAACGGTGCCAAAAATTTCATCCTAATTTATTTTCATAAATAGGACACTTATCATGTCAATCCAGGGTTGGTAAAATTGCGAGGAACAATCATTGTATGTGAGGGAATTAGCTTCGAAATTTTTTTCTACAGACTAAGAAGGAAATACAACTTGAAATTAATCATAAACTATCCTTTTAAATATAGAAATTTCAATCTAACCTAATCTAGAAAATTTGAACAAGATTTAATTCTTTCAACCTTAGTTTGTCATAGTTCCAATGGTAGAAAAATAGGTTACAAAGTGAAGTTTTCCACATTGGTTGTGAGCTCTTTGCAATGGTACTTTTTCAACTAGTGAAATTTAAAGGTTGGAAAGAATGTTTTAACACATGCAAAATGAAAATACTATAGATTAAAATATAATGCTTTCAACCTTAGTTTGTCATAGTTCCAATAGTAGAAAAATAGGCTACAAAGTGAAGTTTTCCACATTGGTTGTGAGCTATTTGCAACAATACTATGTCAACTAGTCAATTTTAAAGGTTGGAAGGAGGTCTATCACTTATTCAAATGCAAGGAATTTCAAAATAAAAGATAACTTCTTCAATCTAAATTGATCATCGTCCCACTAGTAGAAAAACAGGTTGCAAAGTGAAATTTTCCACAATGGTTGTGGACTCTTTGCAATGGTACTTTGTTCGACTTTATGAAGGTTATAGATTGGAAGAATACTAAATCAATTATCTAAATTTTAAATCAACTCTAAATTGCAAGTGGAAACTAAAGTAAAATCTGAAATTTAAATCTAGAAATTAGAGTGTTGTTATATAAACAAAAGAGTAAAACAAATTACCAAAGAAAGAAAATGTGGAAATCAAATCTTATGCACAACAATGTACAATAGTGACATGGACCAAAGCAAGGGGGCCCTCTTGTCCTAGTTCATGCACAAAAGAAGAAGAACACTAACTAAAGAAAATCAAAGCATTTCTATTATTCATAAGATCATTTACAAACTGAGTATAGAAGTTTTGTAATTTGAATCCCCAAAAAGCTTCAGATTTAGATTATTTACACAAAATTAAATGTAACATTTATCCTAGAAATATTCTCAAGGAGTAATAAAGCAACTGATCAGATCCTAAATATGTTGATTCAACCTTGATTTGGTATATAATTGGAGAAAATGGTCGGAATAGAAAATCTAGGCATTTCATCTTTAGAAAAATAGACATATCTCCCAAATTGTGCATTCTCTAGAAAATATGACCATACACCACCTAATTGGGCATGTTATGCACAAAACCCATGTCCTGGAAAAATCGTCCTCATCAATCGAGAAATCGAATCTAAAGATCGTTGCGTGTTCTTGTTGTTAAATATTTTCCTCTAGATACCTGAGTTGACCAAGCATTGACTGAGGTTTCTTGGTCAGGTTTCTTATATCCAGGAGGACACATACCATGGCATGAAGACAAGGATACGTTTCAAGTGCTTTTTTCCTCCAATTCGACCTGCAACCATCTCGATGAATGACGAATTACAAGATCTAAGTTTTCCTATAATTTTTTATAAAATCTAAATTTAAACTATTTTAATATGATGATTTTTAATAATTAAAAATAAAATAGGAATTTACCTAATTATGCCTTGGAATGTCTTTATTAAGATAGGATGGATGGAGAATGTGCCAAAAAGAGATATATTAAGGGGAAAATATCATAAGTTTAGAATCTTTCTAGATGGTATAACAGGGTACCAACAATATCCTTGAAGACTTTACATAGAGGCATTGAAGGGTATAATTAAGCAAGGAAATGACCTCAAGGAATAGGTGTATGTAAAATTATCCATTGGAAGGTTTAATTCATATGAAATATTTGTAATTAGTTTGTTGACTCAATACCACAGGTTTATTGAGAATGTGTGCAATTTTTTAGGTCTAAACTACCTCTCTATTATGTGTGTTGTAGAACATAGATGAAATACCCTCTCAGGAACCCATGGCACACTTTTAACCATGTGATTGGGTAGGCTTAATTAATTTTGACTCACTTTGACTACAAAAATGGTGAGTACAAAGAGGTTTTGGATTCTATGGATCCGAAATGAGGCATCCTAGTGCCATGGGCCCAATTGAGGATTTGTATCCCCAATTAAATCCCTAAATATATAATATATCCAAAATGGGTTTCATGAGGGTTAATATGAGCCAAACTAATGACCAGGGTAAGGAATGGATCTATGGATCCCATATAAGCATTAAATAAATAGGTTTGGGTGAGGGGAACTCTAGGAAGGTGGTCCATAAGATAAGAGAAATATTGAAAGATATTGTATCATCATTGGGTGGGTCATGTATGAATGAAACACATGAATTAATTGTACAAGAACCTCTCAATGGGTTGGCATATGTGAGTACTCAAGCGATAATCTTATATGTTATTTTACCCCCCTTGGAAGAGTTCCTATCCATAAGATGATAATAGAAGCAAGTTACAAGGAAGAAAAGAAGCAAGGAAAGTGAAAATAGGTGTATAAAAAATAGAAAAAAAATTATGCATGGGAGTTGGCCTTCCAATGTGTGTAGCATGAGCTAATTCCCTGACATGGTTATGGGGTAGTCTCCCTATTTGGCTTCATTTAAGTTCCTAAATTTTCCATGGAGGCCCCAAGCCTTGATAATTAGTACAAATAACAAAGATACAACACACCTAGATAACATGAGCACAAGAGGCACCATATTCCATTGAATGACATAATACAAGCATGAGAAGAAACATACATTGGTGTGGGTATAATGCAAGAAAAAGAGGTGTTATATACTATTCCAATACCTAGTGCGAGCATAGGACGTGACATACATTAACATGGAGTTAATGTGAGCACAAGAAAGAGGTCAATGCTAAAAAGAAACCATTGAAAAAAAAGAGGTAGAAGGAGGGAGGTGTTAAGGTCATGGAGGTGAACCACCACTATAGATTACAATATGTGATGTAATAACCCTAGGCCAAACCCCAATTGTAAATGTACATATAGGCTAGTGAGCCAGGATATTTTGGGCCAGAGTGCCTTTGTATACATGTTTTGAGGCCAAATTGTCAATGTGGTTATTAGGATGGAGAGCCTAGATACTAAAAAGGCCAGCGATCATATCATTGTAATATGTAATCACACTCATATTATTAATAAACATGCATCACTATTGTAGACCAACCAGACAAAAGAGTATGGGGGGCTAGAAATCCACTAGAAGGGAAAGGGGGCTAAGAGTCTAGGAAGAGGGGCTAATCCAAGGGGGCTTAAGCCCAAGGGAATATTATATTAATATTTCCTAAAGTCTAAATCGTGAGATATCTTATCCTAACTTCCTAAAGTGGGGAACATATCCCAAGTGGGGCCCATGTAGTTCCCATCATGACAAGTGTCAAGTTGGGAACATGCAAATATATTGGGGGAACTTAGTGTATTTGGGGATCATTCTAATCATTCTCTCATTATTCTCTCATTCACAATTTCCATCCATACTCTCCCTGCCATCCATCATTGGTACTATATTTTGGTATCTTGGATTTGATTGTAACCAGAAAATATGGTTAGTTTAAGGAGAAGAAGCATGTTGTCAGGATTGTGTGCATTCTGAAGAAGTGGTTTGCCAGGACTGTGAGCATTATCTCTAGGTGAGAGAACTATTGGGAATTTATTTCCCTGTGTGCTGGGAAACAGTTATAGATCTATAAGAATTTATGTCTTCCATGTTTATGAAGCCCTAGAAGGGAAGTGGGACAACCAAAGGACTGTTGAGTAGAGAAGGGGTACACTTCCTATGGTGGGATAGGCTGTGGGAAATGAGAGGTTGTAGGCTAGTTGCAATAGTTGGCACCTTGACCCGAGTTTTATTGTGTTGGTTAGAACTTATTCTGTCTTAGGAAGCCTTCCATGCTAAGAGTTTGTGAGCAACAAAGTCTATGGATGGGAGGAAAGTTTGAGGTCTGCACGCAGTTGATGAATTATTAAAAAGATAAGTTTTATTTTATCTATGTTTTTATGATATTTACTGTGTGAATGCTTAAATAAATTATGTATGTTTTACTATACATGTTTATGCATGAATTGTATGTTGTTTGCATTGCATAATTATGTTTTTTAAAATGTTTCAATTTCAATCTCTAATTGGGCATTTTCAGGTTTGTAAATGGGTGAATTTTGGAAATTGTAGTGCAACCATGACCATAATTAGAAGTAGTTGGGCGAAATTGGGAAAAAAACCCAATTTCTATAGTTAAATTCATGGCGAATCTGGGAAATATGGCCCAGGGATTAGAAATACCCAATTTATAATCCTCATATGAGAGAATTCAAACCTGTAATTGGTCGAATTTGAAGTTACAGTAAAGTCATGGCAGATTGGGTGAAATTGGGTAAAAATTCCCCAATTCGTGAACAAAATGGAATGAAATTTGTGCCCAGGAATGTTGACCAACCGCTCTCAAAGATAATTGATTGATGCAGAATTTGAATTCGAACTTACAAGGACAAAATTGGTTATATAGAGCTTAGTTACAGAGCTTCAATGGAAGCCACAAAAATAATTTGAATTTGGGCATTTTGGGGAAAATTTAAAAAAATTGGAAATTTGGTAAAATTGGAAAACATTTCATATTTTTCCATACAGTGACACAATCATGACATGGAGGCCATGCGTTAGCTGATGTGGCAAGGGTGATGTGTACTGAAACGGCGGCAAGTACACGATGGAAATGGGTTGCAAGTGTGGCAGGTGGTAGCTAATGTGGAGCCATGGTGGCGGGGCCCTTGACTGACCTATGGAACCATGACCTCAAGACCTCAGAACCATGATTTCAGGGGCATCCCCTAGTGGTTTTGGAAACCACCAGGGGGGATTGAAATGAATGTGGGGCTTCCACGTCACACTATCGAAAACCAACAATTTCCATTTTGGACCCCCCCCTTTGTTAACGATCGACACAATGGCAAGGGGGAGGGGTGGAATGAGACCCCAACCGTTGATCATCGTCAACCCCCTCTTATCCTCCGTTGTTGGATCAAAGTGGCGTGAAATTATGCAAATTGGGGAAAATGCGTGTGGGATGGGGACCTCCCAACCCCATGACCCAATGAACAGATGCCACATGGGAAACAATGGATTGTGGGTCCCAAAGATTAAAGAATGTGCACACCCATAGAGGTAAGGAAAGAAGAAAGAGAGGGGATGGAAGGTGACATGGCATCATTTTGGGGGTGCTAGGTGGACCAGGATGCCACATCGACATCTCATTCAGCAAAATTTAATCAAAATTCTTAGAAATTAGTGAAAATTGCGCAGAAAAGTTGGTGTTTTACAGGTGATTAACTTGCAGGCCAATTTTGAAGGCCCAAACAACATTTTTAGAAGTCCATTTTTTATGAAATTATATTTCCTTCGAAGACATAGATTTTTTTCTTCTAAAATGATAGAGCTCGGTGAGATCTTTCTAACATGATAAATTTTTCGTTAGAGGGAACTTGTATGAGGGAGTTACAAGCCATACCATCTAGGATAACTTTTGGGTACCAATTCACTCCGAGAGCCATAACTTTTGGCTCAGAGGTCAGATTGGGGCACAAGAGAAATCCATGGAAATCAATTGAGCCATAAAAGACAGTCATGGGATTGGATTCAGAATCTAGGCACCTAAAGTGCATAGGAGGAGGTATAAGAATTATGTAGATATCAATGCTAAAAGGAGAAAATAGCCAAAAATTCAGAAGGATGTAACCAACAGCACCATGGATGATTTTAGGGGCTAAATTTCTCTCATGGGCTAATTTTCCATGGTTTTTCCAAAAATGAGATTCGCTATTTTAAAAATGATTCGCCCAAATTCTATAGGATAAAATGGCAGAATAATTCACCTAAATCATATACCTAAATTATTTTATCGTGAACATTGCTCTAGTTGGCAAGGACAACGTCAGGGTGGATCCTAAAAAGGTTGAAGCTATGCAAGGCTAGCCTCACCCAAAGACTCTCAAAATCTTGCATGGATTTATGGGCTTAACAGGTTATTACTGCAAGTTTGTTAAGAATTACGGAAAGATTGCAGCACCTCTCACTGCTCTCCTAAAAAAGAACTCTTTCACTTGGACTCCAGCTGCTGCTCAAGATTTTCAAACCTTGAAGATCGCCATGTGCACCACTCCAATCTTGGCCCTTCCTGATTTCATAAATACCTTTGTCTTGGAATGTGATTCTTCAGGGAAAGGAATTGGTGTTGTCCTTATGCAAGAGGGTCGGCCTTTGGCCTTTACCAGAAAGCAACTATCTGAAAGAAATCTGGGCAAATCTATCTATGAAAAGGAAATGTTGGCTATTCTACATGTTGTTGATTTGTAGCGCCCTTATCTTTTGGGGCAATGCTTCCAAATTAAGACAGACCATCAAAGCCTCAAGTATTTTTTGGAACAACGCATTTCCTCTCCAGGGAACAAAAATGGGTAACTAAGCTATTTGGCTATGATTATGAGATCATTTACAAGAAAGGCAAATAAAATGTGGTTGCGGATACACTTTCCCGCAAATATGAAGATGAAGGATCCTTTTTTTCTCTTTCCTTCATTGTACCATATTGGCTCCAAGCTATTCGCCAGGAATGGCTACAAGATCCCAAAAGTTTGCAGTTGATCCAACAATTACAGTCCAGTGCTCCAGCTCCCCCAGGGTACTCTTGGCTCCATGATGAGCTTCGATACAAACGTCATTTGTATTTAAGTAAACAATCAAAGCTTAAATCCATGGTACTTTCTGAGCTTCATGCTACACCAACAGAGGGGCACTTCGAGTTCACCAAAACCTATGACAGGGTCAAACGTTCTTTTTTCTAGGATGGTATGAAACATGACATTCATAATTTTGTCACCGAATGTGATGAGTGTCAACGTAACAAGGGAGAAATAGTCAAATCTATGGGCACACTACAACCACTCTCGATTCCACCTGCTATTTGGAAGGACATCTCTATGGATTTTATTACAGGCTTACCCAAATCGGGAAATAAATCAGTCATCATGGTGGTTGTTGATCGCCTTTCCAAGTATGCTCATTTTTGTGCTCTTCAACACCCGTTTATAGCATCCACGATGGCTCAAAATTTCATGGATCATGTCTTCAAGCTCCATGGCATGCCACGCTCTATTGTTTCTGATTGCGACCCCACTTTCACAAGCAATTTTTGGAAAGAACTGTTCAAGCTACAAGGCACCCAATTACATCTCAGTACAACTTATCATCCCCAGACTGATGGTCAAATAGAAGTTGTCAACAAATGTTTGGAAACATATTTGAGGTGTTTTTCCTCAGAAAAGAAAAATCAGTGAGCTCAATGGTTACCCCTAGTTAAATGGTGGTACAACACTTCATACCATACAACTACACGCATGACTCCTTTTGAAGCAGTATATGGACAGAAGCCACCTTTAGATCTCTCATACTTACCTGGTGTCTCGAAGGTCCAGGTGGTTGACCAAACACTTATAGTTCAAGAGGCTATTCTTCGTACCCTCAAAGATAATTTGGTCATGGAACAGAATCGCATGAAGCCACAAGAAGATCAAGGTCACTCTGAACGTCAATTTGAAGAAGGGGATCAAGTGTTTCTTCACCTGCAACCTTACAAGAAGAATTCCCTCAAGGTCGAGCATTGTCAGAAACTAGCACCCAAATTTTATGGTCCTTATATAGTTCTCAAGCGTGTGGGACAGGTGGCCTATCAGTTATCTTTTCCCAGTCATTCGAAGCTACATCCTGTTTTTCATGTTTCCTACTTAAAGAAGGTGATCGGAACTAAGTGCCAAATTCAAACCAACCTTCCCAAGTTATCCGAAGAAGGATCCATTTGGCTACAGCCACAAGCAGTTTTGGACCAGCGTGAGCGTCGCCTGCATCAGAGAACCATCAAGGAAGTGTTAATCTAGTGGAAAGATACAACTCCAGCAGATGCCACTTGAGAACCAACTACCATTCTACAACAATTTTCACATCTCAAGCCTTGAGGACAAGGTTGTTTTTAAGGGTGAGGACGTGTTAAGGTCCTAACCCTCACATAGGTAGAACAATATATCGGATGTAATAAAGGTCAATATTAATAAGGCCTTGCAATAAAATAGAATAAGTAGAATGTAAGAAGACCTAATAGAAGCTCCTGCTTCTAGAAAGATATTCCTCTAGATGCTTGTTTTGATAGACATATTTAGTATAAATAGGAGTCGAGGGTATGAGAATCCTAGCTTGGAGATTATTATAATAGAGCTCTGCTCAACTGGAGGTTGCCCCCTCGAAGAGGCTCGTGAACATTGCTCTCAGAAACAAAGTGTTATTTATTTTGTTATTCTTATATCATTTCAGTGTTATTGTGGTGATTATTCTGGTTATATTTTTTTTATTCTGCCATTTCTAGCATTTTATTTATGTTCTACATACTTTTTATATCTGGCATATTACAGAAACAATCGCCATTCAGGTATACATGCAAGGGTAGGGAAATTAAGACCCAAAATCCCCTTGAGAGTTTCCTCTCAAGTGATCCCCAAGTGTCTTTCAATACCATTTTTAATATGTGCAGACCACGCCACCAAGACCAAAAAGGTAGGTGTAATTACTCTATTGGCCCCAATGTGACCTCATGATTGACCCTTGTGTGAGAAGGGCTACCCAGAAAAGTGATGTAGCAAATGGATTTCTCTCCCTATATCAAGATTCTAAGTTTGTTTTGTATCTTTGGAGAGTTAACCTCAACACCTATTCCAAAGCCCTTCAACTAATCTAATGTTGGTTTGCTACCAATAAAAAAAAATCGAATTAAATTTTATTAGCGTTGATTTTATGGTTGTTGTTTACTCAAGAAGAAAATGGCATGGCTAGCCCCTAAATCACTGCCTGTCTTGGAATCTTTCACATTCTGTTTGATTTTTATCATTTGATCTTCCATCTCTTTGAGTAGTTCAGGTCCAACTACTACTCTGTCAGCTGGATTATCCCAGCTCACTGGAGTGTTGCACTTTCTTCCATAAAGTGCTTCGAACTGGCTCATCTTCAGTGATGCATGATACCCATTGTTGTAGCCGAATTCTACCAAATGCAGGTAGTCTTCCCACCTTGATGGTTTATCCATCACATACATTCTCAACGTGTCTTCTATTACTCTATTTACTCTCTCTGTCTATCCATCAGACTTAGGATGATACGTTGTACTAAAGTTCAGATTTGTTCTGAATCCTTTGAACAGTCCTTTCCAGAAATTCGAAGTGAATTTTGGGTCCCTATCAGACACAATTGTCTTAGGAATTCTATGCAAGCGTGCAACTTCTTTTAAAAAGATATCAGCAACATCTGTTGCTCTGTGTGTGGTTTTCAGTGGAATAAAATGGGCAGCTTTAGTAAGCTTGTCCACCACCACCATGATTGAATCATGTTTCTTTCTTGTTCTGGGCAATCCTGTGATAAAATCCATTGTTACCACATCCCATTTCCATTCAGGAATAGGTAAAGGTTGCAGCAACCCTGCTGGGTGCCTATGCTCCGCCTTAACCTTCTGGAACTCCATACATCTGGCGATGTATTCTGTGATTTCTTTCTTCAAACCTGGCCAAAAATAATGGTTTCGGACTGCTGCCGCAGTCTTATGATATCCAGGGTGTCCAGCATAAGCCACGTTATGCATCTCCTTTAGAATTGCTAGCTTCAATTCTCGGACATTAGGTACATACACCCTGTTTTTATACAGAAGTAAACCATCAGTTCCCAAAGTGTAACTTTCATGGGTTTGTGGTCTCTCATGCTGTTGTAGCTTTGCTACAAGTCTTTTGTACTGCAAATCGGCACTTGCAGCTTCAAGAATTCTGTCTTTAATCTCAGTTTTGTACATGCTAATGGTTGTAGCATGAAATTCGTGCACTTTTCTGCTGAGTGCATCAGCCACCTTATTTTCTTTCCCTTTGATATGCTTGATATCAAAGTCATATTCGCACAGAAATTCCAGCCATCTAATTTGCCTGACATTTAAGGTTGGTTGATCAAATAAATACTTCAGACCGTTATGGTCTGTTCTCAACTCGAATTTCTTGCCCATGAGGTAATGTCTCCATTTCCTCAAGGCGTGGACGATTGTTTTCATCTCTAAATCGTGAGTGGCATAGTTCTTCTCATGTTCCTTCAACTTCCAGGATTCATAGCAAACTACAAATCCTTCTTGGCTGAGAACTCCTCCCAGCCCCTCCTTACACGCATCTGTGCACACTACATAATCCTTGTTTGGATCTGCAATCCTCAGGATTGGAGCATTAGTGAGAAGGTGCTTCAGTCGCTGGAAGCTTCTCTCACATTCTTCAGTCCACTGAAATTTCTTCTCCTTCCTTTGCAAGGAAGTGATAGCATGCGCTATCCTTGAGAATCCGGCTATGAACCTCCTATAATAGCCTTCCAGACCCATAAAATATCTAACTTCCGCCACATTTCTTGGCGCTGGCCATTCTCGAATGGCCTGCACCTTCTCAGGATCCACAGTGATCCCTTCTTCAGATATTATATGTCCCAAGTAATGGATCTGCCTTTGGTAAAAAGAGCACTTGCTTAGTTTTGCATACAACTGGTTTTCTCTCAACACCTGCAGCACCATTCTCAAGTGTTGCTCATGTTCTTTCTCTGTCTTGGAATACACCAAGATATCGTCTAAGAAGACTATGACAAACTTGTCCAGATAATTTATGAACACTCCATTCATTAAGCACATGAAGACAGCAGGCGCGTTGGACAGTCCAAACGGCACCACTGTAAATTCATAATGATCGTACCTTGTTCTGAAGGCGGTCTTGCTGATGTCTTCATCTTTTATCCTCACTTGATGATAT
>ML779106.1:410203-428689 GCA_009831015.1 Picea engelmannii | reverse complement strand
GCTGGTGGTAGTGTGAACGCCAGCTGGTAATGTAGGCGAGCACGTTGGAGAGTGGTCCCGCCCTCCCATCTCTCCTCTAACACCCGATCCGGGGAGTCCAACTTAGTTACATTATTAATATTCCATATATCTTTGGGAAAAGAGTAAATTCGTACGAGTAAAAAACATTCGAAAGCCCGAGAGTCGGATTAATTGATTTACTTTCATTGCAACTATTAATGATGAGATTGGATTATCATTAGCTTTTGGCGTTGTGTATACTTCATACGTGTCACATATTTCTACCGAACATATATTAATTATATGACTCAATATGAGCCAACAAACCGAATGATGATGACGTGGTAATTCATTTGCATTTTTTAGTTGATTTTTTATATAACGATGTGGCAATTCAACGAAGATTATGATTTTTTTAATTAACTTGTTTTTTTTAACTTCAAATCCAGTAGTAGTGATAATAATCTTCTTATCTTTACTGTAAGAATAAATAATAAAATATTACCTCACCTCATCAATTGACCCCCTAACTCCCAACATGTGAAGAGTGCACCGCTACGAAAGTGATTAACACCTAATAAATAATTATTACAAATGGATAATCACGCATAAAGGTTTTTCTCATTAACATTGTGACTCCACATCAGACAAATCCTTACAACTTCAAGAACTATATCTACCAAAAACTTTATATATAAAAGATCCCAAGGAATAATCGATTTGTTTTATTATTAAATATATTCACACATCCGTGCAATTTGCCAAAAGGCGGTTATTAAAGTACTTGTCATTACAATTTCACTTTTACTTTTAAAAAAAAAGACATGTCCTCCCCGGGGAATAAAATGCCTTTATGGACATGGAAGCATAATTTTTACACGGAAAAGGATTGAAAATGTTTTATTACCGATTAAACGCAACATGGACATAATAAATTATTCTAATAAAGGAAACTTTTATCAAAATGAGGCGGGAGTGGTAGTTTATTCCCCTATGTTAATTTGAAAAACTATATTCTAAATGTTCTATGTTTATGTTTTTATGTTTTGGCTTTTTCGTTTGTGAATATTTTTTTTTTTTGGAGATATTTAATAGAAATCTGATTAAAAATTATTGTATTTGTAAATTTAAGTAGTTAATTTTATGTAATTTAAATGTCTTAAGGAATTTTTAACTTGCTCAATTTATTTCTGCATTAAAAAATATATTTTAAACATAGAAAATTATGATTTCATACAGATTTATATCACTAGATTTCGACAAAAATACAAAAACTTAAAATAATTAGACAAGACCATTTAAAAATATATTTTTTAGAATTTATAATAAATATTTTTTAAGATTTATAATAACTTCTACAGATAAGATGTTAAAAAAATTTCCATACTTTAAATTAAATGAAAAGAGAAAAAATTGAAAGTTTAAAAATAAAAAAATTATTAAAAAAAAAATGCCAATTCACCAAATTTCCTCGCTCAATTATTTTAATTTGAATAGACAAAGGATAACCATTTTTAAGTATTTCTATTTTATTGAATTTTGGGTGCAAGGCATTTTTGTCACCCTTATTTAATATGATTTTAATTAATTTAAATTTATTTTATTTTTTAACGTTAGTTAATGATATTTTTTTCTTTTTAACCTTATATTGTTAATGTAAAATTACATATATATATAAATAATAAAAACTTAGATCAATTTAAATTCATCTTAACTCTAAATTTATTATATATTGTTATAAATATATCATACACTAAGAAGGATCAAATCCCTTAAGGTGCAAACATTTCCTTAAGTTTTTTCAATATAAAAAAATCACTTTAAGGGACTTATCATTCTTCGTCCATAATATATCCATAATTGTTTTGTGTGTGTGTGTGTGTGTGTCAAGGAGAGAGAGAGAGAGAGAGAGAGAGAGAGAGAGAGAGAGAGAGAGAGAGAGCATTCTGTGTTGAGCAATGAAGATTTAACAACACGCCATTGAAAATGTTATCATTTATGGTCTTACACTTTTATCATTTCAATACATTTTTCATAAGTTTAATATAAATATTCATTTTTAAAAAGTTCCATAAAATCTTTAGGGTAGAAGGCCACTCAAAGCCATTACAATAGTATACTCATGAAGAGTTCAACATGTAGGGAGGATCTCAACCATTATTCCCAACCACCTGAGCTAAACCCAATTGATTATCTATATGTATGATAACTTTTATGTTTATTAATTTTGACTATTGTATTTTATTATATTTTCATGATGATGATGATGATGATGATGATTAATGTCCAGTGAGACTAATTGGCCTATCGGATCTCGAGAAGGTAAGAGATTACTTTGATTTCTTTAAAATTGTATTTCTATGCTCAAAAAGCATTGAGAGAATCATTCCAAGATCACCATAGTTCTGATGACTTAGGAGGTTAGGAAGATTTGTATTGTGGAAAATATTTTTAAATTGGAATCTAATTTGAGTATAGACAGGGCAATCTAGGAGGAAGTGTTTTTCATCTTCAACACTCTTAGTGTCACAAAGATGGAAGATTATTTATCCCATGGTGTTTTGAGAATTGTCCAACGCCTAGTTTCACTGTGTAGCCTATGAGAGTTTGTTCTTATTTTAGCAATGTTGATTTTCTTCTTTGCACTTCTCAAAATTGAGAGGTACTTTTGATCTTCTAAATTATGGTTGACCACCTCCTTCTAGTATCTTTTTTTTTTGTAAATAAAAATATTATATTACCTTGCCTTAGCAGAAAACATACGTGTCTGAATGTACATTATAGACACCCATTGTTATGCCACCGTAGTGGAAACCAAAATGCGTGGATAGGACGATTGTTCATTGTTCCAAATCTTTAAGAAAAAGCGACAAATGTCGGCATACAGACATGGGGACTTGCCATCTGTTATGCCACGAGCATGGAAACCAGAACAGTCGGTGGACTGCTTGCCCTGACCACCTATCTAACCTGAACCAAAGACTATGGTATGTAAAAATTGCAAAAACTTAGCCATTAAACCAGAGAAAAAACTTGTTAAAATGCTAGACATGGGGCGAACCCAGGCATCCATCTTGACGGAGTCAGAAGATGAAAGGCTGGCAACAAGTCAGGCATTGAATCTTCTCAGGCTCACTTGAAAGGGAGTCATATAGGGCGTCCATACGCTTGTTGAAGATGCTCTGGCGGTGTTGTTGCTCTGTCGGGTCCTTTCTCATCTCAAAGATCAAGACTAGGTGGGCTTTCGTGAGTCTGTAAGAGCTAGGAGTTGGGTGAGTCTATTCATTAGCTTCATCATCATGAGCCTGGTCATCATTAGGGTTTTCATCCATGGTGGCAGCAACGGAGTCATTTGTAGTGGCAGAATCCATGATAGGGTCCTCGTCCATGGTGGCGGTTGAATTCTGTCCCGAGTGATCCTCCGGAGGAGAGACTTCTTCTTCCATGATGTTGCTTGTCTCAACTGGCTCCTAGAAAGGAATGGTGGTGAAGGTGGCAGGTTGGTGCTCCAAGGCGGTTGACCACAGGAAAGGAAAAAATTCCTCCCTACCGGGTGAAATTTCTTCTTCCACTAGGCAACCGCCATGGAGACCCTCTGTACTAGAAGGACGAGGCTCTGGTTGAGTCGATTCAAACCAATTTTGACTAGAAGAACCTGGATGGTCCAAGTTGCCTAGTATGAGAGCTCGAGAGGCTGGTCCCGGGCGGTTGTGTCTACCAAACCGACTGTGGTAGGTTGGCCCTCATCAAGGCTTGCCTTTGTCTCGTGGCATGGCTGAGAAAAGTGCCAAGAAGACGAAAACACTAGTGGTGTGAGCTAAGTCGTGGAGAAGAACAAACAAAATGATATTGTGCATAACGTCTAAGTGCCCAATATAGAATTTCTCGTAGGATGAAAAGACCAGGAGGACGAAGGATTTAATGGCTCTGGTATCCATTAGTGCAGGAGTAATAGCCATAACCGAAATTGTACTGATGGCGAGGAGCCAAGCCTAGGTCTCCATTAAGGCCCAACACACTAAACCTTGGCGCTCATGCAAACTAACCATTGCGTCTGGACAGGGGAGGAGGGTTGTGGCGAGGGGCTTTAACTGTCCTCGTAATCGCCCCATCCAACGACGCATGTGATCCATGTGTCACCCCATCCTGGGAACCTCCTTCTAGTATCTTAATTTCCTTTTATCCTCTAATTCTTTATCACACCACATATTCTCCTTAAATTTAAAATTGATAATATTTGTAATATTATCGGTATTCTACATGATGGCTTCTTCTTGTATTCCCAAATGATTTAGCCAAGATTTAGTATCTTTATGCCATCCCCGCTTAATCCATTGGTGGTTTTGGCTAGAGTTTGAAGCAATTTTGGGAAGTCTCTTGTCGTCCATGTTATTTATCTTATTCTTGTAAGTTAGGTATATAATCATAGCAATGTTCTCAATTGGAGAAAGGCTTGCTTCAATCAGGAGGATATGATAGGGTGTATTCCCCTTAATTTTGAAATTATAAGTTATAATTTATTTTGGATCTGTTATATCTTTATCCAGGATTCTCTAGAGATACTGCAACCCTAAACTTCACATCCATATAACCAGAGTGACGAGAGTGTAAAGAGTGTTTTTTTTATCCCAAAGCCAAAGGTTTGTTGATTTGAAATTGTTTTCAAGCTCATAATAAGTTGTCCACCCTCCATTTATCCTTTTATTAATGCTATAGTTCCAATTGAACTTGTGATGACTATCGATTCCAAGATATTTGTATGAAGGTACTTCCTCCAAACTATTATTATTATACACAAAAGTATAGTAAGTAGTGCTTTTAAAATATTAATTATTAATTATAGTTATTAAAAGTATGAATATATTAAATATATATTTTTTTAATTTTTAAAAAGATGATAGTTATATATATATTTTAAATGTTGTGTTATATAATTGATAAATTAAACAATATTTAAAAAAACATTGATATTTATATGGTTAAATTCATTGTCATCTTATTTTTTTTAATATTCCTATAAGTCATAAATTATTGAATATCTTTATAAGTAATTTATAAATTTTTAATGTTTTTAAAGAAGTTATAAATTTATTATTGAATATCTTTATAAGTAATTTATAAATTTTTAATGTTTTTAAAGAAGTTATAAATTTATTATTGAATATCTTTATAAGTAATTTATAAATTTTTAATGTTTTTAAAGAAGTTATAAATTTATTATTGAATATCTTTATAAGTAATTTATAAATTTTTAATGTTTTTAAAGAAGTTATAAATTTATTATTGAATATCTTTATAAGTAATTTATAAATTTTTAATGTTTTTAAAGAAGTTATAAATTTATTATTAGTATTGATAAAATTAAGATGGAAATTATTAATGTTTTTTAAAAAGTTATAAATTTATTATTAGTATTTACTATTTATACAAGTAAGATTATGATAATTAAATATAAGAAAATAATTTAACTTTTAAGATTATGATAATTAAATATAAGAAAATAATTTAACTTCTAATTTTATATGATGATAAATAGAAAAAATAAATAATACTCAAAAATAATATTTTACCATTTTTAAAGTACCCAAAAATAATGTTTTTTTTGGTAAATTTGAATTAAAACCATAATATTGAATTTTATATTATTTTTTATCAAAATAATTGAAACTCCTATAATATTCTTAAAAGCAAATGCATACATGTTAAACTCTCATTAGGATAAGAACTTTGAAATTCCATAATGTTAATACCTATTAACATGTATTTTTTTAAATTTTCTTTAATAAAAATGGTAAATTTGATTAATTTAAATGATGTAATTAATAATAATTAAGATGTAAAAAAATACATTTATTTTTATATGCTGTAAAGTATTTAATCAAAATGATGATGATGATGATTAACGTCCACTACGACCGAATTGATCTATCAGATCTTAAGAGGGTAAGTGATTACTTATGATTCTTTAGAATTTTGTTTCTGTGCTCGAAAAGTATTAAGAGAAACTTTCCAAGATCACCATAGTTTTGTTGAGTTAAGAGGTTATGAAGGTTGGTAGTGTGACAAATATTTTGAAAATGAGATCTAATCTGGGTATAGGTTGGACCATCTAAGAGAAAGTGCTTTTCATCTTCAACCTTGTTAGTGTCACAAAGGTGACACACTCTTTCATCCCATGGTGTTTTAGGAATTGACCAATGCCCAGTTTCACTATTGATCTTGTGAGAATTTGATATTATCTTAGCAATGCTTATTTTTATCTTTACACTTGTCAAAACAGATAGATAATTTTGATCTTCTAGATTAGGGTTGATTACATCATTATAATACCTTAATTTTCTTTTTTCCTCTAACTCTTTATCACACCACATTTTATGCTTAAATTTTGATTTGACTATTTTTTTAATAGTATCTTTATTCTGCAAAATGGTGTCTTCCATGATTCCCCAATATTTTAGACAAGACCGTGCATCTTTATGCCATCCTCGCTTGAGTCGATGGTGGTTACAACTCGATTTTGAAGCAAGTTTAGGAAGCCTATTGTATTCCATGTTGTTTAACTTGTTTTTATACATTAGGTATCTAGTCATAGTTGTGCTCTCAATGGGGGGGAATCTTGTTTCTAAGACGAGGATGGGATAGGGCGTATTTCCTTTAATTTTGAGATTATAGGTTATAAAATTCTTTTGTGTTTGCTCTTTATCACACCACATTTTATACTTAAATTTTGATTTGACTATTTTTTTAATAGTATCTTTATTCTGCAAAATGGTGTCTTCCATGATTCCCCAATAGTTTAGCCAAGACCGGGCATCTTTATGCCATCCTCGCTTGAGTTGATGGTGGTTACGACTCAATTTTGAAGCAATTTTAGGAAGCCTATTGTCTTCCATGTTGTTTAACTTGTTTTTATACATTCGGTATCTAGTCATAGTTGTGCTCTCAATGGGGGAGAATCTTGTTTCTAAGACGAGGATGGGATAGGGCGTATTTCCTTTAATTTTGATATTATAGGTTATAAAATTCTTTTGTGTTTTCTCTATCTTTCTCCAGGAATCACGAGAGATACTACAACCCTAGACTTCACATCCATAAAGAATAACAAGTGTAACAAGAGTCTCAAAAAGGAGTTTCTTCTTATCCCAACTCCAAAGATCAATTGATTTACAATTGTTTTCAAGCCCATAATAAGCTTTACATCCTGCAATAATCATTTTCTCATGACCTTAATAATCATGATCTTAGTCTTATCAGTATTAACAGTCATACCCATATTGGAGAAAACATCCTTGAGGATTCGTAGTTGGTTTTGAAGATCATGGGGACTCCTTGCCATAAGAATGATATCATCAGCATAAAGAAGAAGATTGATGACTATACCAATGAGAGTAGGGCCGACACAACCTGTTATTTCCAAGCAATCTTCTAACTTGTCAATGTGTATGCCAAAAAGGGTAGGGGACAAGGGACAACCTTGTTTGACTCCAATATTGCAATTAATCTCTTTTGACAAGTCCTCGATGTTTTTAAAATTAGCAATAACATTCTCATACATCCTTATTGCAGCAGCCCTCAATTCGAGAGGCACTTTTATCTCTTTCAACCTATTCCAAAGGTTTTTCCTAGGAACCATGTCAAAAGCTTTTCTAAAGTCAACAAAACAACAAAAAAGATTGGTTTTAGTATTGTAGAACTCCTCTGCAATGATCCTAAAGGTAATAAGATGGTCCACAGTTGAATGATATCTCCTAAACCTGGCATGGCCTTTAGCTCTTTTACCGTGAATTTCTAGCCAAAGGCTAATCTTCTTTTCCAAAATAATTCCATAAATACTTATACAAAATTATAATTAAATATTTAATTCATAAATATTTATTTAAAGTATTTAAATTAAAATTTATTAAATATCACATTTTTTTTTGTATCTGGCGGAATCGACAACTGGGCGGTCTCGTACTCGCTTGAGGTTGATTCCGACCGCTACCACTATAACCTCCAAGTGCCATATGCATGCCCCTTTACGCAAGCACGTGTAAGTCGGGGGGATTTGAAATTGGAACCTCATCGAACATAACATTTCATATCACGGAACTTGCCAATTGAGCTGCCCCCGAGGGGCTTTGAATATCACATTTTAAAAGATAAATGAAAATATATATTTTTATTAATATTGATATATTTTTAATATACAAATATTGTTAAGAAATTAAAAATGAGAATGGTAATTTTTAATGTAACTTTTTATTTTACTCTCTAATAAAAAAAACACAACATCTAAGTAATTTTGTTATCTTATATTACCACTCAGTTCTTAGTTTACAGGCTTGTGTATTGGTACAAACAACTCTACGATCATATTATTAGTAGGGAAACATAGGGCATTATTGCCAAGACAAAGATTAAGAGTTCTCGTTCCAAGGATGTTGGCCAAATGTTCCATGAAGACAACAAAGTGTTTGATGGAATGTTTTCGTATCAATGTTTGAATAAATGTCTGTATAACAAATTTTTGATGCAAGCCTTGAATATGAGAAACAATCTTAAGTGTTGATTGTAGTCCTTGATACTAAGCAAACTTTTAGATAACGATAAAGACTCTTTTTAGGAAGCCCTTAATTTTGTGGGTGAATTATGTTGATTATGTAGTGGATATCAAGCAAAAATTGGAACTATTACAGATTCACGTTGAACAACAATGTTCAATTTTTGTGGTTAAACAACTTGATGACTTAATCTCTTTGTCTTACTACAACATTGTTAAAGGTTCAACCCTTATTTTAGTGGTGCAATTGCGGGGATGAGTGGTGGACACTGGGACACCTTCAATTCAAAACCTATGTCTTTTAAGGACGGAATAAAAAATAAATCTACAATTCTGAGTGCTTCAAAGTCTTCTTCTATTCCTAATGCCTAAATAGTGGTGCATTTTGAAGAGGTATATTTCGTGGAAATCTTAGTGCCAGAGGTGACCCATATGCATTCAAATTATGAAAATGATGCAATTATTTGCAAATTTAATGGGTATTGGCCTCCTACATCAACTTTGTATTGGTGGATCCACTTGAATTGGACAAAGAAGAATGCAATCTCTCTTTACTCCAAAGTTTTCTTTTTTATTGTTCAATGCTATGATCATGTTGACTATCAAACAATGTCCAAGGAGGGTCCCTATATTTAGGGAAGCATTGCACTTTTTTATAAATCCTTGATTCCTAGAACTTGATCCAAACCCTATGTCAATTACTTGAATGTCAGTTTGGGTTACACTTCATATTTTTCCATCGTATTTTTGGTATTTATCAGTTTTTGAGGATATTGAGAATTATTCAAGCACTTTGATAAAATTACATTTTGAGAGAGCTACAACGAAATTGTGTATGTACACTTGCGTCTATGTTGAGATAGATCTTAGTAAGGGTCTTCTAAACAAAATGACCCTAAAATGGTAATTTTTTCCATATACTCAGGTCTTGGATTACGAGAACACACCATTTCAATGTCGAATATGTCAACTTCTGAGATATCTACAAGCTAGGCTTGTCTTGATGCTTGAGTTCACCCTCCAAGGAAAAAGGGGACAAATAAAAAAGATAACAAATCAAGGCGACAAAATATTACTACTTAGTGAAAGGTTTATAACCCCAATACTTCTTTATGGATGTGAAATATGAGAACCAAATATATCCAGAAATAGATGGAACCAAATCGAATGGGTACAAAACTACCCGGTAATATGTTTTTTGAAAGTAAAAAAATGTCCGCCAAAACTTAATTATACCAATAGAATTGGAGGCACCAAGAAAACTAATTCCATACTAACTAAATATTTACACTAAAAAATATTTAACCTGGAACTTATTAAAATATTAATATCGAATTTCCAAAAGATAAACATGAATGCATATTTAATTAAGATTTTTTTTTTAATTATAAAAAATATATGAAGAAATTATAAATGAGAGTGATGATATTTAATGTAATTTCTTATTTTACTCTCTTAAAAAATAATACACCTCATATAAAGTTTGGTGTCACATGTTATTAGTCAATTAAATTGAGTTAAACACTCATAACCTCAATACGTCTCTATGGATGTGAAGTATGGGAACAAAGTATATCCAAAAATACATGGAACAAGACCCAATGAGACAAAAACACCTAATAACAAGTTACTTTAAAAGGTAAAAAACAATGTTTCTTATGAGATACTCCTACTTGAAATGTGACTATACATAATAAAATCATAGACACCAAAACATAATTTGTACATATAGGAAATGATAGCGATAGATAACTACAAGATTCTAGTTAAAATTAAGTATAATGGAGCAGAACAACAAAAGACTAACAATGCAAGAAATGGTTTGAAGAGTGAGATATAGATGAAGATAAATGTCCATCAAATAGAAATAAGTTTAAAACTCATGTACATAAATGGTACAAAGAGGGGAATTAGAGAAAACATGTAAAAAAATAAGAATACTACATAGACAAATTCAACAGACAAAGGGAGATCAAATGATGCAAAACTTCTCAAAGCTTAACATTCCATAGCATGAAAAATATGTAATAACACAACTAAGACCTAACTCACATGGGTCAAGATGTGAAACATGAAGAGGGAAACAACCTGGAATGAGTCACAAGAGGAAAGGTTTTTCCAAGTATGTGGAAATGGGGAGGTAGAAACTAATACCACTTTGTTCCATGTTATGCAATGTACTCACAATTCAAGGAGAGGTCAAATTTGTGTATCAAACATTAGGAATCAACATTTTAAGAGGATCTAGTGGAAGATACACAAACATTGGTTGAAAAAGTGATGCAAAAATGAATAATATGGTTGAGAGTAGAGTAAATAGGATAATTAATGCTTGACGTACTCACAAATCAGGGAGAGGTCAAATTTGCATATCGAACATTAGGAATCAACATTTTAAGAGGATCTAGTGGAAAATACACGAATGTTGGTTGAAAAAATGTTGCAAAAATGAATAATATGGTTAAGAGTAGAATAAATAAGACAATTAATGCTTGATGTGAAGCAAAGGGGGACCAAATCTAGTAGAGTATACCAAGTCCATCATTTGGGTTCTACTATTACACCACCATCTTTGGTTATTATAAACTATTACTTTAATATTTTGAAAATGTTAGAGAAAATATAAACTTTATTGCCTTGTATGGTCATTTGTTCTTGTGGACAATTTATATATATATAAAAGAAAGTGAAATAGACATAAATAATAAAGATGAAGAAGCACATATAGAAGAGATCCCATAACCACTAGATTCAGAGAAAGGATAACTATTCTTAAAAGTTATAAAGTAGCAAATTCCTCTTAAATATTTTTCCATAACTACCCTTGATTTCCACAGAGATTGAAATATTGAAAATTATGAATAAAATATCTTAACATCCCCCTTTGAAGACAATGCTAGTGGTCCTCTGATCAGAGTGCAAGAGGATTCACTCTCAAAAAGCTGGCTAAGATATTCGTTAACAGCCAGCTGGGCGGGTTCCACGATGTCCACGTATCAATAAGACGACGCTCCTCCTCGAGTCCCAATCTACAGGGTCCGTCATTGTACAATCGTATTGTCTATTTATACCCATCGCTTTCAAATGGTATACTGGCCTCTTTGAAAACATATGATTTGTATTTTTATTCAACATTTATTTCAAGGTGCGGGCGCCCTATGGAGAATCTGTCCGAGATTCCTGTTAACCCCAGTCAGCGAGCGAGATCTGGGTTTGAGTGAACGCGATGCTGCCACCTTGGGTTGGGTGTTAACCGGGGATAGTTGTGGTTAGCTTTGGAATCATTTTGTGATGAAATAATGCCGTCTGGAAGGTGAGAGTGAAAGCGGCAGCAGCAGGGCTTTTATGCAGCAGGAGGCGGCACTAAGCAAGGTAAGCTTGGCGCCTGTGGAATTTGCTTTCTTCCGATCTTTTTGGCGAGGTTTTTGGCAGTTGAATCGGCCTCGGAGTGCATCATTGCTGGTAAGTTTATCGACGTTCTGAGCAGAGTTTCCAAGATTTCATTAAAAGTGAATTTTCAATAGAAAGATCGCAGTCTAAGCAATTTCGAACCTCAAAAAATCAAGAAATCGAAGTATTCCAGTTTCTAGTCTTGTAATTGAACAAATTACGGAGTTTTGCTGCTGGGAGTGCTTTTATTTTGAAGATTTGAAGCTTCTGACGAGTATATTTAGATGTCTTCAAGTTGGACTACGATTATTTTGAGGTCTGAGTTCTTTTTGATGCCGAGAGACTTAGTAGTATGGGGGACTTTGAATTCTTGAAGCTTAAAATTCCAGTGTTGCGACGGTAAAAAATTGGAGCGAGAGGGACATTGTGTATAGTACGATGTTTGTACAACGCAGGGGTTTTGAGAGCTTGACGTTCGGAATACTTTTTTCTTTGGTCGTCTAGAGGTCGAAAGACTCGAGAGACTGTTAATTTCAGGTTGTCCAGTGGGTAAACTGCATATTTCACGTTGAAAAGCTTCGAGAAGAGAAAAAGAGATAATCTTTCAGGTTTCAGAACCAAGTTCCTGTTTTATTGTGCTTTAAGCGCTTGACAGGGTTAAACTGCAGGATTCCGGGGGTTCGAAGCTCCCGATGCTATAACGCCGCTGATTTGAAGCTCAACTAAAAGATTTTAAATTTTGACAAGTGAAGGTAATGTCCTGCTCATTTGATGCTTTCCAGTTTGATACATCGGAAACGCATGCTTTCCAGTTAGATACAACGGGAAAGACAGGAGATCTGTGGGTAAGAAGAGTGTGCTTAGAGGTTTTGAAAGTGTAAATTTATGCGCCGGCATTTAGAGTTCTCAAAGTTTAAAATGCTCGTGCTTTGACGTTCAAAGCTTGAAATGCATACGCCTTTGATGTTCTAAGATGCAAATGTTTGGAAAGTCAGGGGTTGGTAGTCTTGAAGTTTGATATGCTCGGGTTTCTATGTTCTAAAGCTTGACTGCTTTGCAGAGACTGTCCAGTTTTAAGCCTCACTTTCTATATACTTTACATGTTCTGTGTGTCTGAGCTTAGGAAGTTTTGAGGTTTCCAAGATCTTCATTGTTAAATCTTGAGTGTGATCAACACTTGAATTTAATAAATGTCAACATAAAAAAAATTCTCGCCTTATGATTTAAATATGGTGCCTGTAGAAGTCTTCCACTGTCTTGAAATATTGGCATCTTTGGGCTTGTAGCTCCGTGCATCAACAATTTGTAGATTCCACCAAGCCGAGTACGGAAATTTGGTGTCTTTTTCTGTTAAGCATCGGCTGGGTTTCGTGAAGAGTTCCCTGAACTTAATCTGATAGCACAATGGTGTCTAGGTCATATTCAAACTTGTTGGATCTAGCTTCTGGGGAGTCACTAAATTTAGGACGAGTAGGTAGGCGACTCCCCCGAGTCATGACTGTGGCAGGGATTATTTCAGAATTTGATGATGACAACTCCAATAGTGTGGCTTCAGATGCACCGTCATCTGTTGTCCAGGACCGAACAATTATTGTAGGCCACCAGCTTCCATTACGAGCTCAGAGGAAACCCGATACAAAAGGGTGGATTTTCAGCTGGGATGAGGATTCTCTGCTTTTGCAGCTTAAAGATGGGCTTGCGGAGGATGTGGAGGTTGTTTACATTGGTTGCCTGAAGGCGGAAGTTGATCCAAGTGAGCAAGATGATGTTGCTCAGATTTTGCTTGAGAATTTCAAGTGTGTACCGGCGTTTCTGCCTACGGACCTTTCCAGCAAATTTTACCATGGATTCTGTAAACAGCAGCTTTGGCCACTGTTCCACTATATGCTGCCTCTTTCACCTGATCATGGGGGACGATTTGATCGGTCTCTCTGGCAAGCTTATGTTTCTGTCAATAAGATATTTGCAGACAAGGTCATGGAGGTGATTACCCCAGATGACGACTATGTCTGGGTGCATGATTACCATTTGATGGTACTGCCCACTTTCCTGAGGAAAAGATTTAACAGGCTGAAGCTTGGTTTTTTTCTGCATAGCCCCTTCCCATCTTCCGAAATTTACAGGACTCTTCCTGTCCGAGATGAAATCCTCCGGGCACTCCTCAATTCAGATTTGATTGGATTTCATACCTTCGATTATGCGAGGCATTTCCTGTCCTGCTGCAGTCGGGTTCTCGGCCTTGGTTATGAGTCCAAGAGGGGTTATATTGGGCTTGAATACTATGGGCGCACTGTAGGCATAAAGATATTGCCAGTGGGCATTCACATGGGCCAGCTTCAGTCGGTGTTGAATCTTAGGGATACAGAGGCCAAAGTCGCAGAGTTGAGGGATCGATTCAAGGGGAAATTTGTTCTACTAGGTGTGGATGATATGGATATCTTTAAAGGTATCAGCTTAAAGTTGCTGGCAATGGAGCAATTGCTCATACAACATCCTGAGTGGAGAGGCAAGGTAGTTTTGGTGCAGATTGCAAATCCTGCAAGGGGCCGAGGAAAAGATGTGCAGGAGGTGCAGGCAGAGACATATTCTACAGCAAAGAAAATCAATGAGACTTTTGGTAAACCAAGCTATGAGCCCGTGGTGCTAATAGACAAGCCTCTTCCATTCTATGAGAGAATTGCCTATTATACTATTGCAGAATGTTGTTTGGTCACTGCTGTGAGGGATGGAATGAATCTCATTCCTTACGAATACATTATTTGCAGGCAGGGGAATTCTAAATTAGATGAGACACTAGGATTGAGTACGTCTACCCTAAAGAAGAGTATGCTGGTGGTTTCAGAGTTTATTGGATGCTCGCCTTCTCTTAGTGGAGCCATCAGGGTCAATCCCTGGAATATTGACTCAGTGGCTGATGCCATGGATGCAGCCATTGTGATGCCTGAGCCTGAGAAGCAATTAAGACACGAAAAACACTATCGGTATGTTAGTACTCATGACGTGGGGTATTGGGCACATAGTTTTTTGCAGGATTTGGAGAGAGTTTGCAGGGATCACAGCAGGAGGAGATGCTGGGGCATTGGCTTTGGCTTAAGTTTCAGGGTGGTCATGCTTGATCCAAACTTTAGGAAGCTTTCAACAGAGCATATTGTCTCTGCGTATAAAAGGACCAAGAGCAGGGTGATTCTATTGGATTATGATGGTACTATGATGCCGCGGACTTCTATTAACAAAACTCCCAGCCCTGAGGCACTCTCTATTTTGAATAGTCTTTGTAACGATCCAAAGAACTTTGTATTTCTTGTAAGTGGGAGAGGGCGGCAGACTCTCCACGAGTGGTTTTCTCCTTGCGAAAAGCTGGGAATTTCAGCAGAGCATGGTTATTTTATAAGGTGATGTTGCAGTATTTAGTTATGCATCACATGACTTATTGTAATCTAATTTTTTTCATTTTCTGATCTAGTTTTTCCATTTTGATTGGAAGTCTTAGAACTCAGCAAATGAGTTAACATGTTATTATATGCTTTTGCAAGTCTCAGGTGGAATCAGGATGCAGAATGGGAAACTTGTGTGGCTGTGGCAGACTTTGATTGGAAACGAATTGCAGAGCCTGTTATGAAATTGTATACTGAAACTACAGATGGATCTGCGATAGAAACAAAGGAGAGTGCTTTGGTTTGGCATTATCGGGATGCTGACCCAGATTTTGGATCCTTTCAGGCAAAGGAACTACTGGATCATCTTGAGAGTGTGCTTGCAAATGAGCCTGTTTCTGTCAAGAGTGGTCAACAGCTTGTAGAAGTTAAACCTCAGGTATGGAGATATCCATATTTCAAGTAAACCATATTTATAGGTCTGATAATCTGTGTCTAGATGGTTACTCACATATTTGCAAGGTATGGTTAATATGCAGGGCGTCAGCAAGGGCCTAGTAGCAGAGCAACTTCTTTCGAGAATGGTACAGAGAGGCACACTGCCAGAATTTGTTTTATGTATTGGAGATGACAGATCCGATGAAGACATGTTTGAGTGTATTACGAGTGTCATGTCAAGACCTTCGCTCTCCCCTATAGCGGAAGTGTTTGCATGTACAGTGGGACAGAAGCCCAGTAAAGCTAAATATTATCTGGAGGACACTGGGGAGATCACGAGAATGCTCCAGGGCCTGGCTTCAGCTTCAGATCAAGCAGCATGGAATCCACCTCCTCATGTTCCTGTTTGAGAATCCCCATTAAATTGTTGCATTTAAATTACTGTTTTTACTGCCATTCCTTAAACAACATCAAAATGGTCACCGAAGCATGTCGGGTTTTTGAAGAGATTCATGATGAAATTTGGAGGAAATGATGGCATGCAATCGAGGAAAGAATGGAGTTGTATCAGGTGCTTAATGTGGTGGGCTAATACAATCTAGTAGTAGATGCAAGTAAATTGATCCAATTACATTGGAAGCATAAGTTGAGGAATTGCATTTGCAAATGGATGGGTTGGCTGATTTTGTAAATACAGGAGCGTGACATTTCTGTTCAATATATGGCATTTCATCATTGCTTTGGTTTATTTATATGCCAAAGTTGCATGCTTTTTGGACTTGAAAATCCTTGTAGACATGTTTTCTGTCAACTAAGACCAGGTCCAGGCATGTGAATCAGTGGTTTTATGCTAATGTACATTGTGATTCATGAACCTATTTATAGATTAGGATGTGGAACAGCACAGTGAGATTGACAGCCATAGTGTTAAGACCACAATTATAGTTGATGTCTAATCACAATCTAGTTCGATTATTGCACATGTTTTGTTTTGAATCTCCATTGCTTTCCATAGGACAACTTCATGTATTGCACAGAAGCAGTACTGCACTTTTGACAGGCCGACTGAAAAATTCCAGAATTGCATAGGTTCTTCTATCCTCCTGTCAGTTGCATTCATACCCACAACCTCCTTTACAAATGAAAATTGCCGCACCGCCTCCCCTGTTGTTAAAAAAGTTGAAAACGTTTTCACCGTTTCGGCCCTTGCATCTGTATCTGTCCTCCTCTTACCTCCTAATTTACAAAACAAATTCCCGCACTGCTGCACCGATAGTTCAAAAAAATTTCACCCTTGCCATACCCGTACCTGTACTCAGCTGCACCCATGCAACACTAGTTGGAACTATTCTTGAAACTTACTGTTGAAAAATCAAAATCCTAGTGCAGTGCGTTGCTTGTGATTATTATCACTAGCTAGTAACTAAAGGTAGTGTTATTTTTTTATCTACAAACATTTAGAGAATGATTTGTAAAGTAACATCTTTGTCAATAGTTTCATCCCTTTTTCTTATATTATCTGTTATTGCATCTATAATTTCAGAGACTTATTTGTAATGGACTCCCTGCAATTTTCTGTTAGATTTGGTTTCATTATTTGCGGACTGCTTTCAAACCTCTATGTTTCAATCTTGCAAACCTTTTTCCTGCTGTATATCTGTTTTTTTAAGTAATCGCCCATCTTACACTGGAATCTGCTAAGCGATTTTGTCGAGATAACCAGTAAATTTGACTGAAATTGTTTCTCTTTGCTTAACGTACCTTAATCATTACTTCAAATTCGGTGGGTCATTGTTCTATTGCAATCAATTGGATTTATTTCCTACATCGCTTAGCCCCAACAATATGCAGTCTCATCATCCTTTATGGGTCCTGGGGCAGTGCCTCGATTGACATCGAGCACCGCGCTGGGTAGAAATAATAGTCGACGACCAATTGGTGTGTGGACAATCTTGAATGGTTGTAGTGACAAGTCATTTCAAAGATTTGTTGCACGGTCAGTAGGTACGCTGTAGCTGCATTTACAGCCTCAATAGATGTGTGAGGTTTATATGACCAATAAATTAAATTGGAAAAAATTGTGTTTTAATAATTAAAATTAAAAAATATCATAATAATTAAAAAAAATGTATTGCAGTTTGATATAAGTTGATAATATCAAATAATGCAATATATCTGTGTTAAAGATTGAAAAAGTAAAAATTGAAAATAATATTAAAATAGAAAATGGAAATAATATTCACTAAATATGACTCAAATCTAGTATGATTGATTTTGAGTCAAAATGATTATGTTTAGCTTTAGTTTAACCAATTTACATCTAATTTAATTTTGTATTTGTGATGTAACAAAAATGATCAGAAAATTTTTAGATCTAGTTTAACTTTGTATTTGTGATATATTAAAAATGATCAAATCTCTTTATGTGCAAATATTTTTTCAAATTTTTGTAATCTAAAAAAATTTGAACTTTCAAGGATTTAATCCCTTCTAACTCACTATAGATTTGTATGTATGAGTAGAAATAGTAATTTTGTTTTTTTCACTAAAAAAAATATTGATTTTGTAAAAACTTTATTTATCATTTATAAATTAAACAATAAACGTTTTACTATTTGCATTTTTGCATGTTTGACTTTTTCATGAATATGAATATTATATATCAAATACTAATTCCAAGGAATTGAAGTCAGTTCAGTTTTTCATTCTTTCTCTTTAAATATGGGTCAGAATAAGGGCTCT
>ML779106.1:392260-410153 GCA_009831015.1 Picea engelmannii | reverse complement strand
GCTGGTGGTAGTGTGAACGCCAGCTGGTAATGTAGGCGAGCACGTTGGAGAGTGGTCCCGCCCTCCCATCTCTCCTCTAACACCCGATCCGGGGAGTCCAACTTAGTTACATTATTAATATTCCATATATCTTTGGGAAAAGAGTAAATTCGTACGAGTAAAAAACATTCGAAAGCCCGAGAGTCGGATTAATTGATTTACTTTCATTGCAACTATTAATGATGAGATTGGATTATCATTAGCTTTTGGCGTTGTGTATACTTCATACGTGTCACATATTTCTACCGAACATATATTAATTATATGACTCAATATGAGCCAACAAACCGAATGATGATGACGTGGTAATTCATTTGCATTTTTTAGTTGATTTTTTATATAACGATGTGGCAATTCAACGAAGATTATGATTTTTTTAATTAACTTGTTTTTTTTAACTTCAAATCCAGTAGTAGTGATAATAATCTTCTTACCTTTACTGTAAGAATAAATAATAAAATATTACCTCACCTCATCAATTGACCCCTAACTCCCAACATGTGAAGAGTGCACCGCGACGAAAGTGATTAACACCTAATAAATAATTATTACAAATGGATAATCACGCATAAAGGTTTTTCTCATTAACATTGTGACTCCACATCATACAAATCCTTACAACTTCAAGAACTATATCTACCAAAAACTTTATATATAAAAGATCCCAATGAATAATCGATTTGTTTTATTATTAAATATATTCTTACATCCGTGCAAATTGCCAAAAGGCGGTTATTAAAGTACTTGTCATTACAATTTCACTTTTACTTTTTAAAAAAAAGACATGTCCTACCCGGGGAATAAAATGCCTTTATGGACATGGAAGCATAATTTTTACACGGAAAAGGATTGAAAATGTTTTATTACCGAGTAAACGCAACATGGACATAATAAATTATTCTAATAAAGGAAACTTTTATCAAAATGAGGTGGGAGTGGTAGTTTATTCCCCTATGTTAATTTGAAAAACTATATTCTAAATGTTCTATGTTTATGTTTTTATGTTTTGGCTTTTTCGTTTGTGAATATTTTTTTGGAGATATTTACTAGCAATCCGATTAAAAACTATTGTATTTGTAAATTTAAGTAGTTAATTCTATGTAATTTAAATGTCTCAAGGATTTTTTAACTTGCTTAATTTATTTCTGCATTAAAAAATATATTTTAAATATAGAAAATTATGATTTCATACAGATTTATATCACTAGATTTCGACAAAAATGACAAAAACTTAAAATAATTAGACAAGACCATTTAAAAATATATTTTTTAGAATTTATAATAAATATTTTTTAAGATTTATAATAACTTCTACAGATAAGATGTTAAAGATTTTTCCCTACTTTAACTAAAAAAAATTGAAAGTTTAAAAATAAAAAAATTATTAAAAAAAAAAATGCCAATTCACCAAATTTGCTCGCTCAATTATTTTAATTTGAATAGACAAAGGATAACCATTTTTAAGTATTTCTATTTTATTGAATTTTGGGTGCAAGGCATTTTTGTCACCCTTATTTAATATGATTTTAATTAATTTAAATTAATTTTATTTTTTTAAACGTTAGTTAATGATATTTTTTTCTTTTTAACCTTATATTGTTAATGTAAAATTACATATATATAAATAATAAAAACTTAGATCAATTTAAATTCATCTTAACTCTAAATTTATTATATATTGCTATAAATATATCATACATTTCCTTAAGTTTTTTCAATATAAAAAAAAAACTTTAAGGGACTTATCATTCTTCGTCCATAATATATCCATAATTGTTTTGTGTGTGTGTGTGTGTGTGTCAAGGAGAGAGAGAGAGAGAGAGAGAGAGAGAGAGAGCATTCCATGTTGAGCAATGAAGATTTAACAACAGGCCATTGAAAATGTTATCATTTATGGTCTTAAAATTTTATCATTTCAATACATTTTTCATAAGTTTAATATAAATATTCATTTTTAAAAAGTTCCATAAAATCTTTAGGGTAGAAGGTCACTCAAAGCCATTACAATAGTATAATCATGAAGAGTTCAACATGTAGGGAGGATCTCAACCATTCTTCCCAACCACCTGAGCTAAACCCAATTGATTATCTGTATGTATGATAACTTTTATGTTTATTAATTTTGACTATTGTATTTTATTATATTTTCATGATGATGATGATGATGATGATTAATGTCCAGTGAGACTAATTGGCCTATCCGATCTCGAGAAGGTAAGAGATTACTTTGATTTCTTTAAAATTGTATTTCTATGCTCAAAAAACATTGAGAGAATCATTCCAAGATCACCATAGTTCTGATGACTTAGGAGGTTAGGCAGATTTGTATTGTGGAAAATATTTTTAAATTGGAATCTAATTTGAGTATAGACAGGGCAATCTAAGAGGAAGTGTTTTTCATCTTCAACACTCTTAGTGTCACAAAGATGGAAGATTATTTATCCCGTGGTGTTTTGAGAATTGTCCAACGCCTAGTTTCATTGTGTAGCCTGTGAGAGTTGGTTCTTATTTTAGCAATGTTGATTTTCTTCTTTGCACTTCCCAAAATTGAGATGTACTTTTGATCTTCTAAATTATGGTTGACCACCTCCTTCTAGTATCTTTTTTTTTTGTAAATAAAAATATTATATTACCTTGCCTTAGCAGAAAACATACGTGTCTGAGTGTACATTATAGCACACCCATTGTTCTGCCACCGTAGTGGAAACCAAAACGCGTGGATAGGACGATTGTTCATTGTTCCAAATCTTTAAGAAAAAGCGACAAATGTCGGCATACAGACATGGGGACTTGCCACCTATTATGCCATGAGCATGGAAACCAGAGCAGTCGGTGAACTGCTTGCCCCGACCACCTATCAAACCTGAACCAAAGACTATGGTACACAAAAATTGCAAAAACTTAGCCATTAAACCAGAGAAAAAACTTGTTAAAATGCTAGACATGGGGCGAACCCAGGCATCCATCTTGACGGAGTCGGAAGATGAAAGGCTAGCAGCAAGTCGGGCATCGAATCTTCTCAGGCTCACCTGACAGGGAGTCATATAGGGCGTCCATACGCTTGTTGAAGATGCTCTGGCGGTGTTGTTGCTCTGTCAGGTCCTTTCTCATCTCAAAGATCAAGACCAGGTGGTCTTTCGTGAGTCTGTAAGAGCTAGGAGTTGGCTGAGTCTATTCATTAGCTTCATCATCATGAGCCTGGTCATCATTAGGGTCTTCATCCATGGTGGCAGCAGTGGAGTCATTTGTAGCGGCAGAATCCATGATAGGGTCCTTGTCCATGGTGGTGGTTAAATTTTGTCCCGAGTGATCCTTCGGAGGAGAGACTTCTTCTTCCACAATGCAGCTTGTCTCAACTGGCTCCTAGAAAGGAATGGTGGTGAAGGTGGCAGGTCGGTGCTCCAAAGCGGTTGACCGCAGGAAAGGAAAAAATCCCTCCCTATCGAGCGAAATTTCTTCTTCCACTAGGCAACTGCCATGGAGACCCTCTGTACTGGAAGGACGGGGCTCTGGTTGAGCCAGTTCAAACCAATTTTGACCAGAAGAACCCGGATGGTCCAAGCTGCCTAGTATGAGAGCTCGAGAGGCTGGTCCCAAGCAATTGTGTCTACCAAACCGACTGTGGTAGGTTGGCCCTCGTCGAGGCTTGCCTTTTTCTCGTGGCATGGCTGAGAAAAGTGCCAAACAGACGAAAACACTAGTGGTGTGAGCTAAGTCGTGGAGAAGAACAAGCAAAATGATATTGTGCATAGCGTCTAAGTGCCCAATATAGAACTTCCCGTAGGATGAAAAGACCTGGAGGACGGAGGATTTGATGGCTCTGATAACCATTAGTGCAAGAGTAATAGCCATAACCGAAATCGTATTGATGCTGAGGAGCCGAGCCTAGGTCTCCATTAAGGCCCAACACACTAAACCTTGGCGCTCATGCAAACTAACCATTGCGACTGGGCAGGGGAGGAGGGTTGTGGCGAGGGGCTTTAACTGTCCTCATAATCGCCCCATCCAACGATGCATGTGATCCATGTGTCACCCCATCTGGGGAACCTCCTTCTAGTATCTTAATTTCCTTTTATCCTCTAATTCTTTATCACACCACATATTCTCCTTAAATTTAAAATTGATAATATTTGTAATATTATCGGTATTCTACATGATGGCTTCTTCTTGTATTCCCCAATGATTTAGCCAAGATTTAGTATCTTTATGCCATCCCCACTTAATCCATTGGTGGTTTTGGCTAGAGTTTGAAGCAATTTTGGGAAGCCTCTTGTCATCCATGTTATTTATCTTGTTCTTGTAAGTTAGGTATCTAATCATAGCAATACTCTCAATTGGAGAAAGGCTTGCTTCAATCAGGAGGATATGATAGGGTGTATTCCCCTTAATTTTGAAATTATAAGTTATAATTTATTTTGGATCTGTTATATCTTTCTCCAAGATTCTCTAGAGATACTGCAACCCTAAACTTCACATCCATATAGATAACCAGAGTGACGAGAGTGCAAAGAGAGTTTTTTTTATCCCAAAGCCAAAGGTTTGTTGATTTGAAATTGTTTTCAAGCTCATAATAAGTTGTTCACCCTCCATTTATCCTTTTATTAATGCTATAGTTCCAATTGAACTTGTGATGACTATCGATTCCAAGATATTTGTATGAAGGTACTTCCTCCAAACTATTATTATCATACACAAAAGTATTGTAGGTAATGCTTTTAAAATATTAATTATTAATTATAGTTATTAAAAGTGTGAATATATTAATTTTTTTTTTTTAATATTTAAAAAGATGATAGTTATATATATTTTTTAAATGTTGTGTTATATAATTGATAAATTAAACAATATTTAAAAAAACATTGATATTTATATGGTTAAATTCATTGTCATCTTATTTTTTTTTAATATTGATGGTATTCCTATAAGTCATAAATTATTGAATATCTTTATAAGTAATTTATAAATTTTTAATGTTTCTAAAGAAGTTATAAATTTATTATTGAATATCTTTATAAGTAATTTATAAATCTTTAATGTTTTTAAAGAAGTTATAAATTTATTATTAGTATTGATAAAATTAAGATGGAAATTTTTAATGTTTTTTAAAAAGTTATAAATTTATTATTAGTATTTACTATTATTAATATTATGATAATTAAATATAAGAAAATAATTTAACTTGTAAGATTATGATAATTAAGTATATGAAAATAATTTAACTTCTAATTTTATATGATGATAAATAGAAAAAATAAATAATACTCAAAAATAATTTTCTACCATTTTTAAAATACCCAAAAATAATGTTTTTTTTGTTAAATTTGAATTAAAACCATAGTATTGAATTTTATATTATTTTTTATCAAAATAATTGAAATTCCTATAATATTCTTAAAAGCAAATGTATACATGTTAAACTCTCATTAGGATAAGAACTTTGAAATTCCATAATGTTAATACCTATTAACATGTAATTTTTAAAGTTTTCTTTAATAAAAATGGTCAATTTATTAATTTAAATGATGTAATTAATAATAATTAAGATGTCAAAAAATGCATTTTTCTTTATATGTTGTAAAGTATTTAATCAAAATGATGATGATGATGATTAACGTCCACTACGATCGAATTGATCTATCGGATCTTAAGAGGGTAAGTGATTACTTGCGATTCTTTAGAATTTTGTTTCTGTGCTCAAAAAGTATTAAGAGAAGCTTTCCAAGATCACCATAGTTTTTTTGAGTTAAGAGGTTAGGAAGGTTGGTAGTGTGACAAATATTTTGAAAATGAGATCTAATCTGGGTATAGGTTGGACCATCTAAGAGAAAGTGCTTTTCATCTTCAACCTTGTTAGTGTCACAAAGGTGACACACTCTTTCATCCCATGGTGTTTTAGGAATTGACCAACGCCCAGTTTCACTATTGATCTTGTGAGAATTTGATATTATCTTCGCAATGCTTATTTTTATCTTTACACTTGTCAAAACAGAGAGATAATTTTGATCTTCTAGATTAGGGTTGATTACATCCTTATAATACCTTAATTTTCTTTTTTCCTCTAACTCTTTATCACACCACATTTTATGCTTAAATTTTGATTTGACTATTTTTTTAATAGTATCTTTATTCTGCAAAATGGTGTATTCCATGATTCCCCAATAGTTTAGCCAAGACTGGGCATCTTTATGCCATCCTCACTTGAGTCGATGGTGGTTACGACTCGATTTTGAAGCAAGTTTAGGAAGCCTATTGTCTTCCATGTTGTTTAACTTGTTTTTATACATTAGGTATCTAGTCATAGTTGTGCTCTCAATGGGGGAGAATCTTGTTTCTAAGACAAGGATGGGATAGGGCGTATTTCCTTTAATTTTGAGATTATAGGTTATAAAATTCTTTTGTGTTTGCTCTATCTTTCTCCAGGAATCACGAGAGATACTACAACCCTAGACTTCACATCCATAAAGAATAACAAGTGTAACAAGAGTATCAAAAAGGAGTTTCTTCTTATCCCAACTCCAAAGATCAATTGATTTACAATTGTTTTCAAGCCCATAATAAGCTTTACATCCTGCAATAATCATTTTCTCATGACCTTAATAATCATGATCTTAGTCTTATCAGTATTAACAATCATACCCATATTGGAGAAAACATCCTTGAGGATTCGTAGTTGGTTTTGAATGGGGACTCCTTGCCATAAGAATGGTATCATTGGCATAAATAAGAAGATTGATGACTATACCAATGAGAGTAGGGCCGACACAACCTGTTATTTCCAAGCAATATTTTAACTTGTCAATGTGTATGCCAAAAAGGGTAGGGGACAAGGGACAACCTTGTTTGACTCCAATATTGCAGTTAATCTCTTTTGACAAGTCCTCGATGTTTTTAAAATTAGCAACAACATTCTCATACATCTTTATTGCAGCAGCCCTCAATTCGAGAGGCACTTTTATCTCTTTCAACCTATTCCAAAGGTTTTTCCTAGGAACCATGTCAAAAGATTTTCTAAAGTCAACAAAACAACAAAAAAGATTGGTTTTAGTATTGTAGAACTCCTCTGCAATGATCCTAAAGGTAATAAGATGGTCCACAGTTGAATGATATCTCCTAAACCTGGCATGACCTTTAGCTCTTTTACCATGAATTTCTAGCCAAAGGCTAATCTTCTTTTCCAAAATAATTCCATAAATACTTATAAAAAATTATAATTAAATATTTAATTCATAAATAATTATTTAAAGTATTTAAATTAAAATTTATTAAATATCACATTTTTTTTTTGTATCTGGCGGAATCGACAACTGGGCGGTCTCGTACTCGCTTGACACAGGGTCGATTCCGACCGCTACCACTATAACCTCCAAGTGCCATATGTATGCTCCTTTTCGTAGGCACGTGTAAGTCGAGGGGATTTGAACTCGGAACCTCATCGAACATAACATTTCATATCACAGAACTTGCCAATTGAGCTGCCCCCGAGGGGCTTTAAATATCACATTTTAAAAGATAAATGAAAATGTATATTTTTATTAATATTGATATATTTTTAATATACAAATATTGTTAAGAAATTAAAAATGAGAATGGTAATTTTTAATGTAACTTTTTATTTTACTCTCTAATAAAAAAAACACGACATCTAAGTAATTTTGTTATCGTATATTACCACTCAGTTCTTAGTTTACAGGCTTGTGTATTGGTACAAACAACTCTACGATCATATTATTAGTAGGGAAACATAGGGCATTATTGCCAAGACAAAGATTAAGAGTTCTCGTTCCAAGGATGTTGGCCAAATGTTCCATGAAGACAACAAAGTGTTTGATGGAATGTTTTCGTATCAATGTTTGAATAAATGTCTGTATAACAAATTTTTGATGCAAGCCTTGAATATGAGAAACAATCTTAAGTGTTGATTGTAGTCCTTGATACTAAGCAAACTTTTAGATAACGATAAAGACTCTTTTTAGGAAGCCCTTAATTTTGTGGGTGAATTATGTTGATTATGTAGTGGATATCAAGCAAAAATTGGAACTATTACAGATTCACGTTGAACAACAATGTTCAATTTTTGTGGTTAAACAACTTGATGACTTAATCTCTTTGTCTTACTACAACATTGTTAAAGGTTCAACCCTTATTTTAGTGGTGCAATTGCGGGGATGAGTGGTGGACACTGGGACACCTTCAATTCAAAACCTATGTCTTTTAAGGACGGAATAAAAAATAAATCTACAATTCTGAGTGCTTCAAAGTCTTCTTCTATTCCTAATGCCTAAATAGTGGTGCATTTTGAAGAGGTATATTTCGTGGAAATCTTAGTGCCAGAGGTGACCCATATGCATTCAAATTATGAAAATGATGCAATTATTTGCAAATTTAATGGGTATTGGCCTCCTACATCAACTTTGTATTGGTGGATCCACTTGAATTGGACAAAGAAGAATGCAATCTCTCTTTACTCCAAAGTTTTCTTTTTTATTGTTCAATGCTATGATCATGTTGACTATCAAACAATGTCCAAGGAGGGTCCCTATATTTAGGGAAGCATTGCACTTTTTTATAAATCCTTGATTCCTAGAACTTGATCCAAACCCTATGTCAATTACTTGAATGTCAGTTTGGGTTACACTTCATATTTTTCCATCGTATTTTTGGTATTTATCAGTTTTTGAGGATATTGAGAATTATTCAAGCACTTTGATAAAATTACATTTTGAGAGAGCTACAACGAAATTGTGTATGTACACTTGCGTCTATGTTGAGATAGATCTTAGTAAGGGTCTTCTAAACAAAATGACCCTAAAATGGTAATTTTTTCCATATACTCAGGTCTTGGATTACGAGAACACACCATTTCAATGTCGAATATGTCAACTTCTGAGATATCTACAAGCTAGGCTTGTCTTGATGCTTGAGTTCACCCTCCAAGGAAAAAGGGGACAAATAAAAAAGATAACAAATCAAGGCGACAAAATATTACTACTTAGTGAAAGGTTTATAACCCCAATACTTCTTTATGGATGTGAAATATGAGAACCAAATATATCCAGAAATAGATGGAACCAAATCGAATGGGTACAAAACTACCCGGTAATATGTTTTTTGAAAGTAAAAAAATGTCCGCCAAAACTTAATTATACCAATAGAATTGGAGGCACCAAGAAAACTAATTCCATACTAACTAAATATTTACACTAAAAAATATTTAACCTGGAACTTATTAAAATATTAATATCGAATTTCCAAAAGATAAACATGAATGCATATTTAATTAAGATTTTTTTTTTAATTATAAAAAATATATGAAGAAATTATAAATGAGAGTGATGATATTTAATGTAATTTCTTATTTTACTCTCTTAAAAAATAATACACCTCATATAAAGTTTGGTGTCACATGTTATTAGTCAATTAAATTGAGTTAAACACTCATAACCTCAATACGTCTCTATGGATGTGAAGTATGGGAACAAAGTATATCCAAAAATACATGGAACAAGACCCAATGAGACAAAAACACCTAATAACAAGTTACTTTAAAAGGTAAAAAACAATGTTTCTTATGAGATACTCCTACTTGAAATGTGACTATACATAATAAAATCATAGACACCAAAACATAATTTGTACATATAGGAAATGATAGCGATAGATAACTACAAGATTCTAGTTAAAATTAAGTATAATGGAGCAGAACAACAAAAGACTAACAATGCAAGAAATGGTTTGAAGAGTGAGATATAGATGAAGATAAATGTCCATCAAATAGAAATAAGTTTAAAACTCATGTACATAAATGGTACAAAGAGGGGAATTAGAGAAAACATGTAAAAAAATAAGAATACTACATAGACAAATTCAACAGACAAAGGGAGATCAAATGATGCAAAACTTCTCAAAGCTTAACATTCCATAGCATGAAAAATATGTAATAACACAACTAAGACCTAACTCACATGGGTCAAGATGTGAAACATGAAGAGGGAAACAACCTGGAATGAGTCACAAGAGGAAAGGTTTTTCCAAGTATGTGGAAATGGGGAGGTAGAAACTAATACCACTTTGTTCCATGTTATGCAATGTACTCACAATTCAAGGAGAGGTCAAATTTGTGTATCAAACATTAGGAATCAACATTTTAAGAGGATCTAGTGGAAGATACACAAACATTGGTTGAAAAAGTGATGCAAAAATGAATAATATGGTTGAGAGTAGAGTAAATAGGATAATTAATGCTTGACGTACTCACAAATCAGGGAGAGGTCAAATTTGCATATCGAACATTAGGAATCAACATTTTAAGAGGATCTAGTGGAAAATACACGAATGTTGGTTGAAAAAATGTTGCAAAAATGAATAATATGGTTAAGAGTAGAATAAATAAGACAATTAATGCTTGATGTGAAGCAAAGGGGGACCAAATCTAGTAGAGTATACCAAGTCCATCATTTGGGTTCTACTATTACACCACCATCTTTGGTTATTATAAACTATTACTTTAATATTTTGAAAATGTTAGAGAAAATATAAACTTTATTGCCTTGTATGGTCATTTGTTCTTGTGGACAATTTATATATATATAAAAGAAAGTGAAATAGACATAAATAATAAAGATGAAGAAGCACATATAGAAGAGATCCCATAACCACTAGATTCAGAGAAAGGATAACTATTCTTAAAAGTTATAAAGTAGCAAATTCCTCTTAAATATTTTTCCATAACTACCCTTGATTTCCACAGAGATTGAAATATTGAAAATTATGAATAAAATATCTTAACATCCCCCTTTGAAGACAATGCTAGTGGTCCTCTGATCAGAGTGCAAGAGGATTCACTCTCAAAAAGCTGGCTAAGATATTCGTTAACAGCCAGCTGGGCGGGTTCCACGATGTCCACGTATCAATAAGACGACGCTCCTCCTCGAGTCCCAATCTACAGGGTCCGTCATTGTACAATCGTATTGTCTATTTATACCCATCGCTTTCAAATGGTATACTGGCCTCTTTGAAAACATATGATTTGTATTTTTATTCAACATTTATTTCAAGGTGCGGGCGCCCTATGGAGAATCTGTCCGAGATTCCTGTTAACCCCAGTCAGCGAGCGAGATCTGGGTTTGAGTGAACGCGATGCTGCCACCTTGGGTTGGGTGTTAACCGGGGATAGTTGTGGTTAGCTTTGGAATCATTTTGTGATGAAATAATGCCGTCTGGAAGGTGAGAGTGAAAGCGGCAGCAGCAGGGCTTTTATGCAGCAGGAGGCGGCACTAAGCAAGGTAAGCTTGGCGCCTGTGGAATTTGCTTTCTTCCGATCTTTTTGGCGAGGTTTTTGGCAGTTGAATCGGCCTCGGAGTGCATCATTGCTGGTAAGTTTATCGACGTTCTGAGCAGAGTTTCCAAGATTTCATTAAAAGTGAATTTTCAATAGAAAGATCGCAGTCTAAGCAATTTCGAACCTCAAAAAATCAAGAAATCGAAGTATTCCAGTTTCTAGTCTTGTAATTGAACAAATTACGGAGTTTTGCTGCTGGGAGTGCTTTTATTTTGAAGATTTGAAGCTTCTGACGAGTATATTTAGATGTCTTCAAGTTGGACTACGATTATTTTGAGGTCTGAGTTCTTTTTGATGCCGAGAGACTTAGTAGTATGGGGGACTTTGAATTCTTGAAGCTTAAAATTCCAGTGTTGCGACGGTAAAAAATTGGAGCGAGAGGGACATTGTGTATAGTACGATGTTTGTACAACGCAGGGGTTTTGAGAGCTTGACGTTCGGAATACTTTTTTCTTTGGTCGTCTAGAGGTCGAAAGACTCGAGAGACTGTTAATTTCAGGTTGTCCAGTGGGTAAACTGCATATTTCACGTTGAAAAGCTTCGAGAAGAGAAAAAGAGATAATCTTTCAGGTTTCAGAACCAAGTTCCTGTTTTATTGTGCTTTAAGCGCTTGACAGGGTTAAACTGCAGGATTCCGGGGGTTCGAAGCTCCCGATGCTATAACGCCGCTGATTTGAAGCTCAACTAAAAGATTTTAAATTTTGACAAGTGAAGGTAATGTCCTGCTCATTTGATGCTTTCCAGTTTGATACATCGGAAACGCATGCTTTCCAGTTAGATACAACGGGAAAGACAGGAGATCTGTGGGTAAGAAGAGTGTGCTTAGAGGTTTTGAAAGTGTAAATTTATGCGCCGGCATTTAGAGTTCTCAAAGTTTAAAATGCTCGTGCTTTGACGTTCAAAGCTTGAAATGCATACGCCTTTGATGTTCTAAGATGCAAATGTTTGGAAAGTCAGGGGTTGGTAGTCTTGAAGTTTGATATGCTCGGGTTTCTATGTTCTAAAGCTTGACTGCTTTGCAGAGACTGTCCAGTTTTAAGCCTCACTTTCTATATACTTTACATGTTCTGTGTGTCTGAGCTTAGGAAGTTTTGAGGTTTCCAAGATCTTCATTGTTAAATCTTGAGTGTGATCAACACTTGAATTTAATAAATGTCAACATAAAAAAAATTCTCGCCTTATGATTTAAATATGGTGCCTGTAGAAGTCTTCCACTGTCTTGAAATATTGGCATCTTTGGGCTTGTAGCTCCGTGCATCAACAATTTGTAGATTCCACCAAGCCGAGTACGGAAATTTGGTGTCTTTTTCTGTTAAGCATCGGCTGGGTTTCGTGAAGAGTTCCCTGAACTTAATCTGATAGCACAATGGTGTCTAGGTCATATTCAAACTTGTTGGATCTAGCTTCTGGGGAGTCACTAAATTTAGGACGAGTAGGTAGGCGACTCCCCCGAGTCATGACTGTGGCAGGGATTATTTCAGAATTTGATGATGACAACTCCAATAGTGTGGCTTCAGATGCACCGTCATCTGTTGTCCAGGACCGAACAATTATTGTAGGCCACCAGCTTCCATTACGAGCTCAGAGGAAACCCGATACAAAAGGGTGGATTTTCAGCTGGGATGAGGATTCTCTGCTTTTGCAGCTTAAAGATGGGCTTGCGGAGGATGTGGAGGTTGTTTACATTGGTTGCCTGAAGGCGGAAGTTGATCCAAGTGAGCAAGATGATGTTGCTCAGATTTTGCTTGAGAATTTCAAGTGTGTACCGGCGTTTCTGCCTACGGACCTTTCCAGCAAATTTTACCATGGATTCTGTAAACAGCAGCTTTGGCCACTGTTCCACTATATGCTGCCTCTTTCACCTGATCATGGGGGACGATTTGATCGGTCTCTCTGGCAAGCTTATGTTTCTGTCAATAAGATATTTGCAGACAAGGTCATGGAGGTGATTACCCCAGATGACGACTATGTCTGGGTGCATGATTACCATTTGATGGTACTGCCCACTTTCCTGAGGAAAAGATTTAACAGGCTGAAGCTTGGTTTTTTTCTGCATAGCCCCTTCCCATCTTCCGAAATTTACAGGACTCTTCCTGTCCGAGATGAAATCCTCCGGGCACTCCTCAATTCAGATTTGATTGGATTTCATACCTTCGATTATGCGAGGCATTTCCTGTCCTGCTGCAGTCGGGTTCTCGGCCTTGGTTATGAGTCCAAGAGGGGTTATATTGGGCTTGAATACTATGGGCGCACTGTAGGCATAAAGATATTGCCAGTGGGCATTCACATGGGCCAGCTTCAGTCGGTGTTGAATCTTAGGGATACAGAGGCCAAAGTCGCAGAGTTGAGGGATCGATTCAAGGGGAAATTTGTTCTACTAGGTGTGGATGATATGGATATCTTTAAAGGTATCAGCTTAAAGTTGCTGGCAATGGAGCAATTGCTCATACAACATCCTGAGTGGAGAGGCAAGGTAGTTTTGGTGCAGATTGCAAATCCTGCAAGGGGCCGAGGAAAAGATGTGCAGGAGGTGCAGGCAGAGACATATTCTACAGCAAAGAAAATCAATGAGACTTTTGGTAAACCAAGCTATGAGCCCGTGGTGCTAATAGACAAGCCTCTTCCATTCTATGAGAGAATTGCCTATTATACTATTGCAGAATGTTGTTTGGTCACTGCTGTGAGGGATGGAATGAATCTCATTCCTTACGAATACATTATTTGCAGGCAGGGGAATTCTAAATTAGATGAGACACTAGGATTGAGTACGTCTACCCTAAAGAAGAGTATGCTGGTGGTTTCAGAGTTTATTGGATGCTCGCCTTCTCTTAGTGGAGCCATCAGGGTCAATCCCTGGAATATTGACTCAGTGGCTGATGCCATGGATGCAGCCATTGTGATGCCTGAGCCTGAGAAGCAATTAAGACACGAAAAACACTATCGGTATGTTAGTACTCATGACGTGGGGTATTGGGCACATAGTTTTTTGCAGGATTTGGAGAGAGTTTGCAGGGATCACAGCAGGAGGAGATGCTGGGGCATTGGCTTTGGCTTAAGTTTCAGGGTGGTCATGCTTGATCCAAACTTTAGGAAGCTTTCAACAGAGCATATTGTCTCTGCGTATAAAAGGACCAAGAGCAGGGTGATTCTATTGGATTATGATGGTACTATGATGCCGCGGACTTCTATTAACAAAACTCCCAGCCCTGAGGCACTCTCTATTTTGAATAGTCTTTGTAACGATCCAAAGAACTTTGTATTTCTTGTAAGTGGGAGAGGGCGGCAGACTCTCCACGAGTGGTTTTCTCCTTGCGAAAAGCTGGGAATTTCAGCAGAGCATGGTTATTTTATAAGGTGATGTTGCAGTATTTAGTTATGCATCACATGACTTATTGTAATCTAATTTTTTTCATTTTCTGATCTAGTTTTTCCATTTTGATTGGAAGTCTTAGAACTCAGCAAATGAGTTAACATGTTATTATATGCTTTTGCAAGTCTCAGGTGGAATCAGGATGCAGAATGGGAAACTTGTGTGGCTGTGGCAGACTTTGATTGGAAACGAATTGCAGAGCCTGTTATGAAATTGTATACTGAAACTACAGATGGATCTGCGATAGAAACAAAGGAGAGTGCTTTGGTTTGGCATTATCGGGATGCTGACCCAGATTTTGGATCCTTTCAGGCAAAGGAACTACTGGATCATCTTGAGAGTGTGCTTGCAAATGAGCCTGTTTCTGTCAAGAGTGGTCAACAGCTTGTAGAAGTTAAACCTCAGGTATGGAGATATCCATATTTCAAGTAAACCATATTTATAGGTCTGATAATCTGTGTCTAGATGGTTACTCACATATTTGCAAGGTATGGTTAATATGCAGGGCGTCAGCAAGGGCCTAGTAGCAGAGCAACTTCTTTCGAGAATGGTACAGAGAGGCACACTGCCAGAATTTGTTTTATGTATTGGAGATGACAGATCCGATGAAGACATGTTTGAGTGTATTACGAGTGTCATGTCAAGACCTTCGCTCTCCCCTATAGCGGAAGTGTTTGCATGTACAGTGGGACAGAAGCCCAGTAAAGCTAAATATTATCTGGAGGACACTGGGGAGATCACGAGAATGCTCCAGGGCCTGGCTTCAGCTTCAGATCAAGCAGCATGGAATCCACCTCCTCATGTTCCTGTTTGAGAATCCCCATTAAATTGTTGCATTTAAATTACTGTTTTTACTGCCATTCCTTAAACAACATCAAAATGGTCACCGAAGCATGTCGGGTTTTTGAAGAGATTCATGATGAAATTTGGAGGAAATGATGGCATGCAATCGAGGAAAGAATGGAGTTGTATCAGGTGCTTAATGTGGTGGGCTAATACAATCTAGTAGTAGATGCAAGTAAATTGATCCAATTACATTGGAAGCATAAGTTGAGGAATTGCATTTGCAAATGGATGGGTTGGCTGATTTTGTAAATACAGGAGCGTGACATTTCTGTTCAATATATGGCATTTCATCATTGCTTTGGTTTATTTATATGCCAAAGTTGCATGCTTTTTGGACTTGAAAATCCTTGTAGACATGTTTTCTGTCAACTAAGACCAGGTCCAGGCATGTGAATCAGTGGTTTTATGCTAATGTACATTGTGATTCATGAACCTATTTATAGATTAGGATGTGGAACAGCACAGTGAGATTGACAGCCATAGTGTTAAGACCACAATTATAGTTGATGTCTAATCACAATCTAGTTCGATTATTGCACATGTTTTGTTTTGAATCTCCATTGCTTTCCATAGGACAACTTCATGTATTGCACAGAAGCAGTACTGCACTTTTGACAGGCCGACTGAAAAATTCCAGAATTGCATAGGTTCTTCTATCCTCCTGTCAGTTGCATTCATACCCACAACCTCCTTTACAAATGAAAATTGCCGCACCGCCTCCCCTGTTGTTAAAAAAGTTGAAAACGTTTTCACCGTTTCGGCCCTTGCATCTGTATCTGTCCTCCTCTTACCTCCTAATTTACAAAACAAATTCCCGCACTGCTGCACCGATAGTTCAAAAAAATTTCACCCTTGCCATACCCGTACCTGTACTCAGCTGCACCCATGCAACACTAGTTGGAACTATTCTTGAAACTTACTGTTGAAAAATCAAAATCCTAGTGCAGTGCGTTGCTTGTGATTATTATCACTAGCTAGTAACTAAAGGTAGTGTTATTTTTTTATCTACAAACATTTAGAGAATGATTTGTAAAGTAACATCTTTGTCAATAGTTTCATCCCTTTTTCTTATATTATCTGTTATTGCATCTATAATTTCAGAGACTTATTTGTAATGGACTCCCTGCAATTTTCTGTTAGATTTGGTTTCATTATTTGCGGACTGCTTTCAAACCTCTATGTTTCAATCTTGCAAACCTTTTTCCTGCTGTATATCTGTTTTTTTAAGTAATCGCCCATCTTACACTGGAATCTGCTAAGCGATTTTGTCGAGATAACCAGTAAATTTGACTGAAATTGTTTCTCTTTGCTTAACGTACCTTAATCATTACTTCAAATTCGGTGGGTCATTGTTCTATTGCAATCAATTGGATTTATTTCCTACATCGCTTAGCCCCAACAATATGCAGTCTCATCATCCTTTATGGGTCCTGGGGCAGTGCCTCGATTGACATCGAGCACCGCGCTGGGTAGAAATAATAGTCGACGACCAATTGGTGTGTGGACAATCTTGAATGGTTGTAGTGACAAGTCATTTCAAAGATTTGTTGCACGGTCAGTAGGTACGCTGTAGCTGCATTTACAGCCTCAATAGATGTGTGAGGTTTATATGACCAATAAATTAAATTGGAAAAAATTGTGTTTTAATAATTAAAATTAAAAAATATCATAATAATTAAAAAAAATGTATTGCAGTTTGATATAAGTTGATAATATCAAATAATGCAATATATCTGTGTTAAAGATTGAAAAAGTAAAAATTGAAAATAATATTAAAATAGAAAATGGAAATAATATTCACTAAATATGACTCAAATCTAGTATGATTGATTTTGAGTCAAAATGATTATGTTTAGCTTTAGTTTAACCAATTTACATCTAATTTAATTTTGTATTTGTGATGTAACAAAAATGATCAGAAAATTTTTAGATCTAGTTTAACTTTGTATTTGTGATATATTAAAAATGATCAAATCTCTTTATGTGCAAATATTTTTTCAAATTTTTGTAATCTAAAAAAATTTGAACTTTCAAGGATTTAATCCCTTCTAACTCACTATAGATTTGTATGTATGAGTAGAAATAGTAATTTTGTTTTTTTCACTAAAAAAAATATTGATTTTGTAAAAACTTTATTTATCATTTATAAATTAAACAATAAACGTTTTACTATTTGCATTTTTGCATGTTTGACTTTTTCATGAATATGAATATTATATATCAAATACTAATTCCAAGGAATTGAAGTCAGTTCAGTTTTTCATTCTTTCTCTTTAAATATGGGTCAGAATAAGGGCTCT
>ML779106.1:366873-381949 GCA_009831015.1 Picea engelmannii | reverse complement strand
TATTAAAATCCGATCTTAATAGAACAGTGACTGCGGTGACTTCCACGACTTTAGAAGTACCAAAAATGGCGAGACTTCTCTCTTGGAAAACAACGATGATTGCTATAGCTCATACAAAATGTACAGATCACCCATTCACGGATATTCAACAGGTAGATGTTCACGCAGGCTGATAGACTCACGGTTCATACGAGTGTTATCCTCAGTGATATGGCAACAATCTGCTTCATTCTCATAATGACAGTGTTTCCTTGAAGCACACGTCCTCCTCTCTAATAGCAATTTGAATGAATCTACAACAATCCTCACATAATTCTCTCACAAAACAATCTACCTATTTTCACACAGAAAACTCACACATTAATCCTACAAAAATCCGTTATCACTGCTCTCACATCGACCTGGCCATTCCGTGAGGAATTTTAAGCCAGTATAGGCTCTGATACCATATTAAGAAAATGAGAGAGCAGAGAGAGCTTGTACACAACACACAAAACTAATTTGTATTCCACATTGAACCTCAATTACAATACATATAAATAGTTGGAGTCAGATCCAACTTATTCTAAACTTAGTTATGGAGGTTGAGAGAATATCTCAACAACTCCTACAAATATTCAACCAACTCCAAACCAATCTCTAAATTAATCATTAATTCTAACAATTGTCACCAGGACGTTGTAAAACTACACAGTCAACCTAGATCAGAGTCTATTCGATTGCCAGCTGGACAGGACATGTCAAATCATCATGAGGACTCGAAAGATTATCTATTTTGCCATCGAACCATTAATTAGTTCAGAAAGATTATCTATTTTTCCATTGAACCATTAATTAGTTCAGAAACGAAATCCTAGAACTCAGGGGTTGGTTGAGATTGGATTCCATCTTTTGTAACTTCTTGATAACAAACTCCTAGGATGAGGGGATAGGAAAATAGCTATATTTTGAAGACTGTTCTATGAGAGAAGGGGTTTCGGTCCAGAGACTTGAGAAGGGGAAATTTACCTGTGTATGTTTATTTGTAAGCCTGAGGGCATTCATGTTTTATGAACATTTTCAGCCATTGAAGATTCATGCAAGTTGTTTTTATGAACATTTTGAGCCATTGAAGATTCATGCAAGTTGTTTTTATCAGATTGTGTTCTTTGTTTTCCATTTCTCTTTGTCATCTTCTTGCTTGAATTAACTGCAGACTTTGAGGATCATGGTTGCCTATGATTAATGGATTCTTGAATAACATGGGATCTGCTGTAACTAGCCTATTAATCACTGCTTTGTTCAAGTACCTTACATTTATTTTGTAGAGAGGATCCCTGCTTGGTGGATGTTCTACTTTTGTTATCTTCTCTACTCTTCTATCCATCATTATATAAACCTTTTTATTTGGTATGCAGCTTGATTGCCTTTGCCTTTGATTTGCAGGTTGTTTATGACTCCATGCCCAATGGTGAAAGATCACTGATTTGCAACCCTCTCTTCTCTGGTTTATCCTTGTTGATCCACCAGATATAAACCTGCTTTAATCATTCAATCCTAAAATTTCAAATGTGTAATGGGCTTATCCTTCTAACAGTCCAAGGGTAACTTTTAGTGTTAAGACATGATTTCACCTTTTAGTGATCCATTGAGATATTTAACCACATTGGGTACATAAAAACAGTTACTTGGGATGACTATGAGGTGGTTTGTTATTAATGATTTAAAATTATGATGAAACATCTCTTCTTTACATAATACATCCTTCCAACATTTAGTATTCTCCAAATTCTTTACATAATACATCTTTCCAACATTTAGTACTCTCCAATTTTTTTTCAATAATATATGATATGCATAGTTTCACCTCTTGGTGATTCACTAACCATTTTTGCAATGTTTGTTACATACACATAAATAATTGGGATGGTCATGATCACTCAATAAACATGAAATGACCTAGCCCACACTAAACCCAACCACCTAATCTACATAGTGAAACCACACATCAAACCCCATGGAATTTATCATTATATGGCATATAAGGCATGAAACCAATCCTCCAAGGTGTGTCGAACACAGATTCAAAGTATGACACAACAATAATGTAAATAATGACTTTTGACAATGTAAATTACATTATAAGGTTGCAAATTCGTTGTCAATGTGATGGATAATGATGTAAAATTATGATGTAGTGTGATGCAAGGCGATGTACAGTGTTGCAATTTTATTTGGCCATCAAGTATAGAAAACAAAATTTGATGCAAAAGATGATGTAAATATAGATGAAAAAGAAACTTATATTCAAGTTCATGCATCTCAAGCAACCTTAATAGTGCATATATGATGTAAATTTGTTATGTTGAAGCCTTGTATTGTAGTAGTTGAGGTTGAAACCTATATTGTTTAGTTGTTAGTGAGAAAACTAATATTGTTTTATGACATTTTCTTGTCCTTAATACATCTTAATAACATAATATATTATGAAAATAATTTTTTTAAATGAAAACTAATATTATCTTATGACATTTGCTTGTCCTTGATGCATCTTAATAACATAATATATTATGAAAATAATTTTTTTAAATGAAAATTAATATTATCTTATGACATTTGCTTGTACTTGATACATCTTAATAACATAATATATTGTGAAAATAAATTTCTTAATGCATCTTAATAACATAATATGTTGTGAAAATAAAATTTTTAAATAAATTAAAATATCAACTTTAAAAACCTTTGTAGCAAAAAAAATCTTCAATCTCCCATTATAAAGTTTCTATGCTAAATATTAAAAATATTTATCAATTAAAATCTTAAACCTCAATATAGAATATAGAAGTATAATAATAACACTTGCAAAATAAATGTAATGCAGTTTACACCACTAAGTCACAATGGTTTTAGAATTTATATTCAAAATATCATCAATCAATCAATGTAACACATGTCACGTATAAGAAGATTATCTCCTTAAGTGGCCCATAAACCACTTCATTGACATTAGTACATGTCACGTATAAGAAGATTATCTCCTTAAGTGGCCCATAAACCACTCCATTGACATTAGTAGTATCCCTTTCAATGTGATATTAAAGAAAAGTGTGAAGAGAATCATGATCTTGATTTATACAATGCATTATAAGTACATCATCTTCTGTTGAAATATTTTTCTATTCACATTATAGATTGCACTTATACATTTGTAACAAAAGACTTTATAACCACATCAAAAGACCATATAATATATTCTCCATGCATTTTATTTGGTTTATCAATCTTTTAATAAATGTGTTTTAATAAATGTGTGGTTTTCTTAATACTCATATCCTAAAAGAACTATATAGATTGCACTTATACATTTGTAACAAAAGACCTTATAACCACATCAAAAGACCATACAATATATTTTCCATGCATTTTATTTGGTATATCAATCTTTTAATAAATGTGTGGTTTTCTTAATATTCATATCCCAAAAGAACTATAGCATTAATCATCATTAATATATAATATATTTTTATTGCTTCTAGTAACATTGTTGAAGGTGCTTTTGTCATGTCATCTAAAATGTGGGGTTTTAGTAGGATTAATTACCATTAATATATTTTTATTGTTTCTATTAAGATGTGGTTTTTGTCATAGGATTAATCACTATATTTTTATTTTTATTGCTTCTATTAACATTGTTGAAGGTAACATCTACTTTTGTCTTGTCATCTAAGATGTGGGTTTTGTCGAAATTTCTATAGTTATCTAGTTATGTTGTATTTAGATAAAGTAACCAAACTGATAAAAAAGTTTATTCACAATTCTCATTTTTCATGTATGAATATTATATGTTCACATTAACATTGTTGCCTATCATCCTTAGTTTTCTATTACTTATTTCATTTTTATTTCTTTCTAATTTTGATATAGTAACATGTCATAATGATATGCACATTCATACTTAAATAAATGTGAGAATATTGAAAAGTGATATAAACATTATTGGAATTTGATATTAACATTATTAGAATTTGATATTAACATTATTGATATCTAATTGCATTATTATTGAAGTTTAAATTCTAAGTTATAAGTTCAAACCTAATGAAATTGGTGTTGGTTTTTCACCTTTTCTAAATTCATAAATTAGATGTCTAAAAAAAATTAGAGAATTACCAATATCTATGTTAGGATTTGGATGTGGTGGGGCATGTGGTTAGAGATTTGAGCTTTTGTTAATAACTACATATTAGGGTTAAATAGGAAAATAGGGTGATTGATTTCAAGAGAATTATGAGAATTATTCTACATTGAATCAATTAAAATAAAAAATAATTAATAATTGAAAATAAACATTTTGAAAAAAATAACTATAGGTTGAAAAATTTGTACTTTGACATCAAATGCTCACTCAACTTAGCTATCAATGTCTTCAAAAAACACCACACAAGTGGTGTTATGGATTTATGAAACAATGTGAGAAAAATGTAATGCTTACTCTATTTATTTTGTGAATAAAGACCTTATAGTTATAGAAGCTATTCCAAGACGCCATAATATAGTGTGTATCTGTGATATGAAATGGATCATTATATAATTTGTCATCTATTTTTGTACTTTCTAGGTGGAAAAATTGGAGCTATTAGCTTGTAGGTCCCACTTTATGGGTAGGGTCTTTGATGATTAGGGGTATAGAACCTTTTGGATCTCGTTTGAGTCGTTAAATGACTATTTTTAGGGTAAAATCTATGATTGTAGCTCTTGACCTCTAGATGTTGTTCTACACATTGAGAATTTTCTAGTGGTGTGAAAATCACCTCACCTCAATCAGAGTTTGTATGTGGACATTATGCCTCCTAAAAGTTGGCCTATCTTGTTCGCCACCATGATAATGAGTGGATGCCACATTAGATTCCATTACTGATACTATGGAGAAGGTCACATGTGGAAATTCAAGAAGATTCTAGAGAGTCCAAAACCCTAACATTAATTGGGAGTTGAGGCATTCATAATTACTAACCCTAAGTACCCTATATGACTAATAGGCTATGTTAAATACTAGGCCACTAGGAAATGACAGTGTTCCATTCTTATTTTATTGTTTACAATTCCATAGTTGAGTAGACCATCCAGGGGTGGGATGTTTATGGATAACAAAGGAAGTAAAAGATCCTATAGCAACCATTTAGGCCACATTGTCCATGGTAGCTCCATAGTGAGTGCACTTTCTTTTTACTTCCATTTCATAACTAAGAAGAAAATGCCAAAGCATAGACCTAACTTTGTCACTAGTTTTTTCTAGAATTGGGTTTTCCCACAATACATCTTGTGTTGTTTGTGTGTGTTGGGTCTCTATTTTTTCATCTTTTCTGTCACTTAAACCATTCTTTTCACCACATCATTTCACACATTTACCACCATTTTCAAAAAACGCCATGATACACTTCCATATGTCAAAGTGGTTTATTATCATTTGTTTCCTTTATTTTTAATAAATTAAGAAGAATTATGCTTGGTTTTATCACTGATGGTTTACACATAAATTTATTGTAGTCAAAGAGAAAAAATGCTCCAACATAAATTTCTTGAAATCAAAGAGAAAAAATGCTCCAACATGTCCACCTCCAACTCATGATTAACATTTCAGTCAAAATTGGAAGCATCCAACCAGGAAACGATCTTTACATGTAAATTCCAGATTGATGAGGATGAATTAGGGGATTCCACGACATGGGTTTTGTGCAGAATGAGCCCAATTAGGTGACTTTGAAGCAGATTCCCCAAAAAGTGCATGGGGTGGACTATATAGGAGTTTCTTCAAAGAAAATTCTCCCAAATTTCCTGTTGTGGTAGTTTCTAGTCAAATGTATGCTAAATGGAGGTGACCAGCTAAAGATGGGAATCAAATCGAGGCTGGAGGAGGTTGGATCCATTTTATCACTTAGAAAATCAAGGGAACATCAAAGGAAAATCATGTATCTCCTATCTCTCATGCTCAATAGGAGATAGTGAGGAACAAAATGCTATTCTAGACATATTCGACTTTGCTATAAAAACAAAAGTTAGACAATGTAAAAGGGAGTGAAGAATTCGATATTACTCTTGAGATTTATTTTGTAACATGTAATTTTTTACAACTACTCAATACAAAGAGATTTTATGATCCATTCATGGTGTTAGTGTTTTCTTATTCTTTTAAGTTTACTTCCTGTAATTTTCCAAAATTACAGGAAATTCTATAGTCACATGTAATTCTCGCAAGTTTCCAAAATTACAAGAAACTCTGTAATTCTTGAAATAGATTAGTTTATTCTTTCTTTCACATAACATATCTTTATTGGATCAAATATTTTAATTTAATATTAGTTTGTTAGTTTACAATTAGAGAAACTTGTTTGATTGAACAGAGTATAAGATGTGGGTTTTGTCGAAATTTCTATAGTTATCTAGTTGTGTTGTATTTAGATAAGGTAACCAAATTGGTAAGAAAGTTTATTCATAGTTCTCATTTTTCATGTATGAATATTATATGTTCACATTAGCATTGTTTCCTATCACCTTTAGTTTTCTACTACTTGTTTCATTTTTATTTCTTTCTAATTTTGATATAGTAACATGTCACAATAATATGCACATTCATACTTAAATAAATGTGAGAATATTGAAAAGTGATATAAACATTATTGGAATTTGATATTAACACTGTTAGAATTTGATATTAACATTATTGATATCTAATTACATCATTATTGAAGTCTAAATTCTAAGTTATAAGTCCAAACCTAATTGTTGGTTCTTCACCTTTTCTAAATTCATAAATTAGATGTCTAAAGAAAACTAGAGAATTGCCAATATCTATGTTAGGATTTGGATGTGGTGGGGCATGTGGTTAGAGATTTGAGCTTTTGTTAATAAATACATATTAGAGTTGAATAGGAAAATAGGGTGATTGATGTCAAGAGAATTATGGGAATTATTCTACATTGAATCAATTAAAATAAAAAATAATTAATAATTGAAAATAAACATTTTGAAAAATAATAACAATAGGCTGAAAAATTTGTACTTTAATATCAAATGTCAATATAGGTGTCTGTTATGAAAGCACTAAAAGCTAGTGAACCACACGGGTGGTGTTATGGCTTTATGAAACAATGTGAGTAAAATGCAATGCTTACTCTATTTATTTTGTGAATAAAGACCTTATAGTTATAGAAGCTATTCCAAGACACCATAATATAGTGTGTATCTGTGATATGAAATATATCATTATATAATTTGTCATCTACTTTTGTACTTTTTGGGTGGGAAAATTGGAACTATTAGCTTGTAGGTCCTACTTTATGGGTAGGGTCCACTTTGGTGATTAGGGGTATAAAACCTTTTGGATCTTGTTTGAGGCATTAAATGACTATTTTTAGGGTAAAAAATCTATGATCGTAGCTCCCATCCTCTATACATTGTTCTACACATTGATAATTTTCCAGTGGTGTGAAAATCAACTCACCTCAATCAGAGTTTGTATGTGGACATTATGCCTCCTAAAAGTTGGCCTATCTTGTTGGTCACCATGATAATGAGTGAATGCCACATTATATTCTATTACTCACACCATGGAGAAGGTCACATGTGGACATTCAAGAAGATTCTAGAGAGTCCAAAACCCTATCATTAATCGAGAGAACACTTTGAGGCATGCACAATACCGAACCCTAACCCTAGATGAAGAATAGGCTATGTTAAATACTAGACCACTAGGAAAGGTCAATGTTCCATTCTTATTTTATTGTTTACAATTCCATAGTTGAGTAGACCATCTAGGGGTGAGATATTTATGCGTAACAAAGGAAGTATAAGATCCTATAACAACCATTTAGGCCACAATGTCCATGGAAATTGTTGGAATACTGAGAGGGGGGGGTGTGTGTGTGAATTAGTATGAACACTTTATACCACTTTTAACCACAATATATATTCTTTCACTTTATCAACAACATATCATTAATGTATCATCTATGAATGCATCATATATATATATATATATATATATATATATATATAAACATAAGAAACATCACATCAAGAACACATTACACCGGTATTTACGTGGAAACCCAAATGGGAGAAAACCACATAATGATTTCTTATATATATCAAGAATTAATTCATAGGAAGCACCAACTTCCCAATTCTCCAACTGCAATTGGAAGGAGGCTACAACCCCCTATTCTCAGGCTCCAACCTGAAGGAAGCTACAACTCCCTAAATTCTATGGCTCCAACTAGAAGGAGCCTACAACCCACTGGTTTTCTTTGGTTCCAAATGGAAGGTGGCTACAACCACCTAGTTCTCAGGCTCCAACCTGAAGGAATATCCAACTCCCTAATTCTTCAGCTCCAACTGGAAGGAGGCTACAACCCCATTTCCTTGCCCCATCCTGTCGCCATGAAATATAAGTGTAGACAAACTATCACTACCACAATCATTGCCACTGTCACTGCCACTATCACTATCACTGCCACTATCACTATCACATCAACCTGTAACCTGACATCCTATCACTATATCGAACTCGTCACCGATCAACCTGTCTAATCTGTCACTGTCACCGATACTCAACCATATCCTCTCACATGGATCATATACCAAGGACACCTCTCAACTAGAAGTCCAACATCACCAACACATGCCTCTACGATGCATGTACCGAGATCACCAACATACCATCACAAGATATGTGTCTCAACCATGTACCAAAAAATATACCAAACCATCAACCTATACCATACCAAACATCAACCATGTACCACAACTTGTATCAAAACAAGTGCATCAACCATGCACCAACAACTATACCAAACCGTTCATCAACCATGCAAATCAAAAATGTACATCAACACCTATACCATACCATGTATCAACCATGTACTACACCAAGTACATCAACCATCAATACCATACCATGTTCCAACCATGAACATCAACCATGTGCATCAATACCTATGCCATACCATGTGCCAACCATGCACAAAAACTCCACCAATATGCTAATATCACCAAGATGTGCCTCAAGCACTATGCCAACATCAAGTGTCCAACGTGCACCTCAATCATGTGCCAAACCAAGAACCAAGCTATGTGTCAAAAAATATTATATTAACATCAACAAGACATGCATCCAATAATGTACCTCAAACCATGTGCCTCAAACATATACCATATCACTCATGATATGTCTCAATCATGCCATACACCTTAATCTCATCAACACGTAACCCTCAAAACATGCATATAAACATACCTGTAACTTTGTAACATACCTGGTGTATGTGATCACAAACTTGAATACCTTCCTCAACTTCAACAATAAGAGAATAACATCTTCATCAAAATTTACCTTAGTCTCACAAGACTAGTTTTTGGATTAGTCACAAACCCTAACTTTCAACAAGCATAACTCCATACCTGTAATGAATAAAGGTATACAAATTGTACACAGTATTCTTAAATATCTACTCTACAATTCCTCCAGGTTTCACTGCTTGGAACCTCCTATAAAAGGAGTTATAGCAAAAATGACAGACCTTTTTTAATTCTATCTTATTATAGAGAGAGGACTTGTAGAGCATGCCACATGCATAATATTTGATATATAGATTTGAAAATAGCACAAAACATAATAATGATTGTAATATATCCAATGAATTTTGTATCATTGAATTTTAATATTCTATGAATAAGTTATGACCTTTTCACCTGGAACACCTGTTTGAGACTAGTTCCAAGACTACCCAAAAACCCTATCTTCCACAGAGTTTATCTCCCAAAATACAATGACCTAGAAGCTTAAATTTATAAAACATGTAACTTTATATGTCTTCTCAATATCCTCCAGGTTGCATGATACGAAACATTCAATAAATAAATTTATAGTGAAAATAGTAATATGACTTGTAAATAACATACCTTAGAACACATCCTCACAAGACTTCATCCTCCCTTGAAATTTCGACCTTCTTTACTTCATCTTCCCTCTGAAAAATGCCTAATATATCCTTGGTTACCTAAGATAATAATCACTTGAGTTTATGTTACAAATGAACTCCTAGGTGCCTTATTTATACTAGATTTGGCACCCTCTTTTTAGGGCTGACTTGACCCAAATAAAATTCAATTAAATTTTTAATGATTATTTCATTGGGGCCGACTTTACCAACAACATCCTTGATATTTATTGCAATGAGGCCGGATTGTAACTTCTTGTTTGCAATAAATTTTCCCTTTTTACTCATTCACTTGTAACCAACTAGGGCTTCTTGCCCATTCTTCGGGGCTTCCAACTTCACAAGGCCATATTTCCCTAACCGTGAGGAACCACATGGCGTTCCACATATCACCGAAAAAGAAACGAAATGTACTATCCATCCACGATGGTATTACTTGTAATTTCATTGTCCTTCATGTCATTATTCCTTAATCAAATTTGAGTCCCATAACCACACCTATGAGGCCACATGTAGACTACATCAAATGTACCCAACTAACTCATCATCGATATCAATCATACATATGATAACAAACTTTCCAACAATATCTTCCACATATATGGGGCTTATGAACTTCTCCAAGGGTTGAAATCAATCTCTATGGGTTGACATAAATCTCCAATATCACTCTCCAAGGGTTGACAATAATGACAACCAACTGTCCAAAAATCTCCCCCTTTGGCATTGATGGCAACACTTATGCTCATGCTCCCCCTGTGACCATCGTTCATCATCAATGTTTCTCACTCTCCCGCTTTGACATCAATGGAAAAGGCTATCTCTCCTTGGGGATGCTCCCCCAATCTTCATGCATCTTTTCTTTCTCTTCCTCCTTAACCAAAGGTTAAATCCTTGTTGTGTTGGTTTTGTCACTTGGGTGAGCAAAAAAAAAACACTTGCATGTCTAGTTAAGCCTGCCAAACAAGACAAAAGTTTGTGAGTTGATTAGATAAACCAAATACACATGAAAACAAAGAAATAAAACTAAAAAAAACTAAGAAATAAATGTTAGAGAATCTTGAATAACTTACAACCATAAAAGCAAAGAAATGACCAATATATAGCTACCAATGGATCAATATATTGATAGGCTAAACACCGTAGAGAAAGGCAGGGACTTGTGAGTCCCCTCTTCCTCCTTGGGAGGGATCTTGAGTTCCCTAATTGAGAGCTCTTCTCTTCATACAATGGAATAAATGATAATGGTGAAGAAATACAATGCATATTCCCTCAAGAGGTGAGTGGAATGGCCTATTGCAATGGTGCTTGAAGGCTTCAAAGAGAAAAGAGGATTCTCAAAGAAGAATTATTGCAACATAACAATACCTTGAAGTTCTTATTTTCTTAGCACACCCATGGAACATATTTATAGCATCCATTCATGGAAAGATATAATTGGTTCGTAGTGTGAACAAGGGGCCTTTTAGGGCACTTCCTATCCCTTGACCAACCTCCAAGATAGATTTCACTCATATATGAGTGTCAAATCATGTTGGGGGTCGGACTAGAAGTGGTTGAGGGGCCGACAAGATCCATAAATGCGTCATTCAAAGAAGTGCATGACTTTTCTTGTAGACAATCACACATCTTGCACACAGTGTGTGTTGAGGCACGTGTTAACATGCACATTATGCACACTATGTGCACACTTCCTTTGGTGAATTTTTGCACTTTGATTTTTGATCCAAGTATATAGTTTTTTTCCTTTTAGATGGATTTTGGTGTTGTAGGTGGACTAATTGCTTCTGGATGTGTTGTATTTATTCAACCATTGTGTGAAATGTCACGGACGATTTTTCAGTGATAACAGATGCCCCTTGATGTCTGAGGTTAGGATCATATGTATAGCTAAAATACATCAATGTTTATTTTGCTGAGAGTTCCATTGTAATGAAGAGTGAAGAGAGGAACTGCACGAGCGATCCACCAGAGGGAGAGGAAAAACTGTGGGACCCAAACCTTTCTCTAGGAGAAAAATAAAATCTATGTACAAACAAGGAGGGCATGCCCCATGCTCGTGTCATGAAACCAAAATGTGGGATTGTAACTGATGATAGATGTTGATGTAGATAAATACAGTTCCCTCGGGGGCAGTTGATAATGACAGATGACAGTTCTGAATGGTGAACGGGATCTGAAGTGAGTCAAGGACAACTGTAAGAATTTTTGGTGACTCGTAAGCATTGATGGCCTAACAAATTCAGAGGTCTTCGACTGGTATGAAACAACTACAATAGTTGCATAGTAAGACCCACTGTAACATGGGAGTTTGCTAAAGTCGAATGTTATGGTGGTCAATGGAATTAAAAAAGCAATGATGATTCTCTCTGTGTCGTCCGAGACTCCTCATTGAAAAGGCAATGAGAGTCAATATACTTCCACCCTTCTAGAAAATGTGTTGATGTCGATAGAAAGGGAGACACGACACCAAGAAGCAAAGGAATTCTTGAAATCGTCTGAGTAATTGATGATATCAGGTACCGACAAGTGACATGAACAAAGTCAAGATGCTGTGGGACTCAAGACTACCCTTGGTTGGGGGTTTTGAAGGATGATTTGTAGCAACCATAAAACTGGATCTAGCATTAGGGGGACGACTAGATATGGGGTTAAACTGTGCTAGAGGCTAAAAAAGTGGGAAAAATCAGAGAGCGTGGGTACATGTACTTGAGATACTCAGGGTTTGTTAACGATGTCAATATGAAAAAGGGTGGATGCCCCAACCAAGGGCGACATGGGTTTCTTTTCCAGGGAAAAGAAGGCCATCAAGGATGACGACGAAAAATCTACGTATATGTTGGAAACAAAGGATTTATACAATTACCAAAGAAATAAAGAATAATTTGGGTTGAGTAAACAGATACAGAAATGGGTGCCCCAATGAAATATGGCTTGGCCTGTTTAGGGCACAAGTTTGTGAAAGTGAACTGGTGGAGGCCCCATGGGTGGGTTTTTGTATTAGGTAAATGGATGGAAGACAATCTGCAGATGGGAAAACTGATGGTGGATGAGATGGAGGGCTAATGAAACTACGAAGATGAATTCAATAGAACTAAGATGATATAACCTGGGAATCCACTGGGAAGGTTAGCAATATGATGAGAAGAAGGATGGGGTTCATTCTTGGGAATGCAAAATACTATCGGGACTCCCAAACCTAGGAGGGTGAAAACAACATGAGTGTCAAGTTTCCAAGGGAAACTATGAATGGGAGGACTCATGTGGGGGAGATTGCTACTGGTTGACAATACCCAAATGTGGCAGAGGTAAAGATACTGCAGAGCCAGATGTAGGGACCCTAAAGGTAAATGTCAGAGGGTGTGACTGAGATATGCAATTTATTATTAGAGGGAGTAACTACATGCAAGTGTCAAACATATACCTGGAGAGGCTGGAAAGCTTGTTGAACAAGTACCTGCACACAAAAAACCAAATACCCGACATGAACAATATCTGATGATGAAGAACACGTGACAACTATTTGATTAAAACTGAAAGTGAGCATGCGTACCTGAACGTGGTGTGAGAAAAATACTCCTCCAGGGCCAAGTGCAGATGATGACCTGGGGAATGTGAATGTGTATATAACAGGATTAGGAACATGTGGCTTAGAACGGATCGAAAAATGAAGGCTCTGGGCTTATGTAACAGAATGTGGAAGTTGGGAAAAAGGGTCTATATATGGATGGTGGGCTCACAATGCCACCTCATTTGTACCTGTCACTATTGTTGAGTTGGAGAGATAGTTGTGAGGAGATTTTGATATTGTCGGAGTGTGAGGCTACCGATTCAGGAGTGGCGAGAGATAGGCTAGTGGTCCTATCATCCTGCACCTTGTGAATTTGATACTTTGTAGGTAGGGGTTGTACGAAGGGCTGTACAGGGGTTTTTTAATGGTAGGGGCCCACAAGTGCGTGGGAAAAGTGGGCCATCGGAGGGGATGAAGAAGAGGTGTTCATCAAGTAAATCCTCATTGATGGGGGAAGCTTTAGCATTCGAGGGAAAAGCCGTAATGAGTTCGGTGAGGATGAGAGATTTCTTGCTTTTGGGAGTAGAAAAATCTAGATTGTATTCCTCGAGGATAACGATCCATCGAGAAAATTTTCCATTAATCTGTCGTTGATTAAGCAAGTACTGCATGGGGTTGGAATCTGCTATGACCTTGGTAGTTCGAAGCAGGATATAATGTCACAGTTTTTGGATTGTGAGGACAACTGCTAATGCGAGTTTCTCATCATAATTTTATTTCAGGGGTGGTCCTGAAATATTTGTACTGATGTAGTAAATCACATGTTCACACCCATCATTCCCTAATTGGATGAGGACTCCTGCTACTGAAACAACAAAGGCTGATAAGTAGAGACTATAATCATGATCATAGTATGGGGGACTAATCAAAGGGGCATTGGATAGGGTGAATTTTAAATCATCAAAATTTTCTTGAGCATGTTCGTCCCATCGAAATGGGATATCATGGTGCAGTAAGCGGAGAAATCCATGTGCGCGAGTGGCGTAGTTTGGGACAAAGTGACGTAAAAAGTTGGCTTTTCCCTTTAGGCTCTGCAGTTGGAGTAAATTCCTAGGTGGTGGAATTTCTATGATAGCTTGGACCTTGAGGGGATCCATGGCAATGCTATGTTGGGAGACAATGAACCCAAGGAGGTGCCTGAAAGTGACACAAAAGACACACTTGAGGGGGTTAAAGTGGATATTATATTGGTGACATCGTTGGAAAACAATGTATAAGTCATCTAAATGTTGGGTTCACTTTTTGGATCGATCTATGAGGTCATCCAAATAAGAAAGAATGATGCAATCAAGTTCATGAAAAACATAGGTCATGGCCTGTTGAAACGTAGCATCGACATTTTTTGAGTCCAAAAGGCATGACGCTATAAGAAAAAGTACCCCAAGGGGTTGTAAAAACGGTTTTGTACTGATATCCTGGGTGGATTTGAATTTGATTATAGTCGGAGAACATATCCATAAAGGACAATGTTGCATGGTCGACAAACTCATCGATGATTTGGTCGATGAATGAGGTTGGGAAGTTG
>ML779106.1:328014-365486 GCA_009831015.1 Picea engelmannii | reverse complement strand
ATGTACCTTCATCGATGATGCACCAATGAACTTTGATGTTCCAGATCTTAATTGGTATCTGAAAAGCTACCAGGGCGGGGAGGCGTGGTTCTCCGCTATCTAGATCAAAGGTGAAGAGTCGAGTGTCAACTGGGTCGACTGACCCCAAGGTGGAAAGAAAGGATTTCCGCTGAGATGGATAGGTTTGGAGGACCTCCAAGACAGACATGGCTATAGGATACTATACTAATTCATCGACCAGACTATAATTATGTGATGCCCTAGCATGAGGGTTATGTACATTCCGTCGTAATGACATGCAGGGTATACAGGGGTTTGGTTCAGTGTTAGGGCAAGGAATCATCAATGGTTGTCCAGCTATAGTGGGAGATACTTCTAAGGTGGTTGCGATAGAGTCAAGAGGCAGGACGTATTGAGGACCACGTGTTTGAAAAATAATTTCTTCTTTGTTGGTAAGGAGGATATTGCGATTGACTGAATTTCCAGGTTGATTGGGGCCTGAGTTTTGATATTGCCCCATTTGTGGTGGAGTAGGGTGTACCTCCTATTGGGTATTCATCACACCTTGGTGTGGAATAGGGTTTTGCAAAACAACCAGAGGTGGTGATTGCAAATAATGTTGCGGGGCTTGCTAGGGAGCAGGTGGTGCCAGAGGGTTTTGTGTATTCATGGATGCTTTCATCCATTTGAAATCGGATATTTGGGGGAAATAGTGAATATAATTTCCATACTCACCACAAAGAGCACAAGGGAAGTTAGTTCTGAGATTATTGTTCTTCCCTTATCGTGGTTGATTTTTATTGTTTCCCCTTTGGGGGTTTTGGTTTCCCTGATTCTGGTTTCCCCCAACGGGATGGTTTTGTTGGGGGTTATTTCCTACTAGTCCCGATTTGTTATTATTTCAGTTTTTTCCTTTCTTCTTGGCATTATTTGGCTGATGGGATAGATTTTCCATATTCAATTGTTCGAAAGTCTGAACTTGTTGAATGGGAGAAGGTTGAAAAAAATTAACGTCGGCATGTGGTTGTCCCAACGGAGGAGCAACCGACTATGGAGGACTAGGAAATGGAAAATATGGATTATTTTGAGGAGACGATCCATATGGTGTGTAGGAAGTTGAAGCACTTCCACTACTACTAGGGTCATATGTTGGATTTGGGGGTGGACCCACACTTGATTGAGGGGCCAGATGCATCTAGGGTACCGGTGGGGGTCCCCCCAACGGCTGAGGGGAAACAATAGGATATGACTGCTGGTGAGTGGGGGAAGGGTAATAAGACATCCCTCAATATGGTTGCGGATACTGAGGTTCACCATAAATAAGTGACAAGTGGCTATAAGGGTTGTGGTGTGTCATAGAACCAATAAACCCATCCATAGCGTGGGAAATCCCAGGTTTGTTCTGGCCAAATGGTATGGGTCTGGGTGCATCAGGTAATACTGTGTACAAGTAACTTGACTGCACATAGATGAGGTCAAACTGTTGGGCCTTGCTAATGGCTTCTTCTTCTGACTAAGGAAAAGTGGATGCTACATCTTTGGCAATAACAAAGATGAGTGATTTAAGAAACCGATCGAGAAGTTTTTCTTTGGTGGTTTCTGCTTTACACAAACTACGTTGCTGACGCCATTCGTGGATGTGGTCGACTATATGGAAAAAAATGGTTTGTTTGAAATTTGAGAGAATTTATAAGCCAATATCATGACGAACTGGTAATTGGAAGAAGGACAAAAATGCCTTGGCCAATGATTCAAAGGTCACATGGGACCCTGATTTTTCGTCCACATACCATTTGGTTGATGAACCCATGAGAGTATGTTGAAACAACCTTAAGAAGATGGAATCTTCCATGATGTTGTTTGAATATCAACATAAGTGGAAGGTCATAACATGGTTGGAAGGATCGTCCCCTAATTTTGCTTCAAACTTTGGAATATTTGAAGGTAATTTTGTAGGCATATTGGGCCAAGTGGGGTCATGCAGAATGAGATCATTCATGAGTTTGGTTAAATCAGGAATGTTAAGGGTTGCCAAGTATGGCATAGGGATATTTGGAGAAGGATTAGTTCTAGCCATCGTGTGTGTAGGTAATGGACTTGCCCCTTGAGAGGTATTTGGTGGGTTTGTACTTCTCCATTGAGAAGAATTTTGACCCCCGCCTCCTTGTGAAGGAGAACTAATAGATGGATGGCCTTGGGGATTTGATCCAAGAAAAGTGGAACCAAGAAAAGTTGATCCCAAAAAAATATCACTCACGGGGGTGTGAGATGGTTGAGTCAGTGAGTTGGCAAGACTAGGGACTCCTCCTATAATAGGAGGGAGATCCTGCAAGAGTCTAGAACAACGAGGATTTTGTGGTTCACTTATGGTTCCGACTAGTAGAGTGGATGTGTGAAAATGGTGACAAGAGAGAAATAAATGAATAAGAGATTTTGACCTTCCCAAAATAATATAACTCAGAATTTCATGTAATCAAATGAACATCATACATAAATCAACTGTAAATAAACAAGCATGTGGATAGGTGGATTTTGTTCGCGTGGGGGAACAATAAAAAAAATGCCCATGTCCTAAAATACTTAACATCCTTCCTCTCGATTTAGCACTGGACCTTCCAATAACACTCAATAGTGGGGTCTGAAGCCATCGGATGAGGAACTAGTGAAGGTTGAAGTAATCAGTTATAATGAGGGGTAGAGTGTTCATATCCCGAAAGAGATGGTGATATTTCCCAATAGCCACACGAAATATGATCAAGGTGCGATTGCAACCCACAATCACTACCTGGGTGGATATCCTATGTTTGGCCACTAAGTACCTCGGTCAAAGTGCGACATTTAGATTTTATGCCTAAGAAATGGGTCATGGGATGGATGCCCTCACAAGAGTTGGGTGACTCAAGGAGGGATGCGTAGAACAACCGGACCTCGGCCTTCGACCCTTCACGTGTATCTCCCTAGCTTATGGTGTAGGAACACTTGACTTAGAGGATTTGAAAGTTCCCTATTTCTCAACTTTTATTGTTTGAAAATGTGAGAACCTGATAATGGGGGGTCATTTGGATGCCTACCCCTGATATCCTACCTAGACTAAAAAATTTCTTTTGGCACCTCTTGTGGAGGAAAATTTAGTGTGTTTTTAGAAATTTTTTAGATGTGGTGGGCTAAGAGATTGGGGTCATGGACTAGCCTCATTTGAATTAAATTGGTGTGGATAATTTCCAAAGAAGTAGTCAGATCTTTTGGAATTCCTTTGAATAAATCCCACTTTGACCTCCACTATTCTAATAGAAATTATGTGTGTGAGGAGTGGCTTTGTGTGCACGAAAGTGAAAAGTGTACACATATTTTAATAAGTTAAGTGTGATATTGCAACATGTGGACTTCCTGTGGTCCTTACAAATATTCTTACCTAGCTTACTATGTGTCTTTGGTACAACCTTGTGGAATATTTAAAGCCCTAAAGAAATAACATTGTTGACATATGGGTCCTTACAAATCCTTTAAACTCCCTAGAATGTTGTCTAAACTAAGCAAGATTTTGAAACTATCCTAGAATTGTAGACATGTGGGTATGTATGGGCCCGTTATTTGATCTTTAAACTTTCCTAGAGTGTGAGATAAACTAAGAAATCATTTAGAAGCTATCCTAAGATAGCAAACATGTGGGCATGTATGGGCCCGTACAAAGCTTTAAGATGATTTCCAAAACTAAGAGGAACCCTAGGGGGGATTTGTCCTCTCCTAAATATTTATAAAGGGAGATGAAATTTCCTTTCAACCACCTTTTATGATTCCCGAGATCACACTAGGGTGTGGGGGAAGAGTATGCTTGATGGTTAAAATTAATTTCTAGTCCCAAATTAAGTGATTGTGTATGAAAAGAAATAACTTCAACTCAAAATTTTACAATCCAAATGAGCCATCCATGTGGAAACGAAACAAAATAGAAGAATAGTGGTTCTTTTTACCCCTATGTGCTTATGTTAGCTAACCTTTCTTGTGGGAAAGGACTCTAAGTGAAGTGTAGCTGCTTTACAAAGTGCAGGAAAATAAAAATATGAAGGCTAGGGGCCCTCAAACCATTCATAAAAACCCTTACAATTTGAGAAAACTAGACTAATGCACGGGCTACAGTTTTGACAGGCGCACACAGGGAAAAAATGCACAGAGTAATGAAACATGATTCATGCATAGTGCACGTCTTTGGGCCTTGAAAGTAGTGCACTTCCTGCCATGCGTCGGGGAATAAATTTCCAAGTGAAATACTCCTTCCTTGGCTCTGAATTTTGACTTTGGCAGGTTGGGCTAGGCCGGTTTTGGTACCTACATGTCAAAACAATCAAAATGAAGTTCTCTCAAGACTTAAATAGGGAGTAATTTGATACCGATCCCCAATATGGTTGCCAATCTGTTTTGTTGGTTTTGTCACTTGGGTCAGAAAAAACACAACACTTGCATGTTTAGTTAAGCCTGCTAAACAAGACAAAAGTTTGTGAGTTGATTAGATAAACCAAATACAAATGAAAACAAAGAAACAAAACTATAAACAACTAAGAAATAAATTTTAGAGAAGCTTGAATAACTTAGAACCATAAAAAAAAAGAAATGACCAATATATAGCTACCAATGGATCAATATATTGATAGGCTAAACACCGTAGAGAAAGGTAGGGACTTATGAGTTCCCTCTTCCTCCTTGGGAGGGCTCTTGAGTTCCCTATTTGAGAGCTCTTCTCTTCATACAATGGAATAAATGATAATGGTGAAGAAATACAATGCTTATTCCCTTAAGAGGTGAGTGGAATGGCCTATTTCAATGGTGCTTGAAGGCTTCAAAAAGAAAAGAGGATTGTCAAAGAAGAATTCTTGCAACATAACAATACCTTGAATTTCTTATTTTCTTAGCACACCCATGGATCATATTTATAGCATCCACTCATGGCAAGATATAATTGGTTCATAGTGTGAACAAGGGAACTTTTAGGGCACTTCCTATCCCTTGACCAACCTCCAAGCTAGATTTCGCTCATATATGAGTGTCAAATCGTGTCGGGGGTCGGACTAGAAGTGGTTGAGGGGCCAACAAGATCCATAAATGTGTTGTTCATAGAAGTGTGCATATTTTCTCGTAGACAATCGTGCATCTTGCGTGCTGAGGCCCATGTTAGCCTGCACATTGTGCACGTGCTTCCTTTGGTGAATTTGCACACTTTCATTTTTGATCCAAGTAAACAGTTTTTTTCCTTTTGGATGGATTTTGGTGCTGTAGGTGGACTAATTGCTGTTGGATGTGATCTCTTTCTTCAACCATTGTGTGCAATGTCATAGACAAATTTTTAGTGATAACAATGCCCCTGCCAATATCTCTCCTCCCGAAATTGTACCTTCTCTAACCAATCATAGGGAAAAGAATAGATCCCCCTGTGGGTATGTCTCCCCCTGTCTGCATGCTATTGATCTTCTTTTCAAGATCTCTCTCTCTAATGATTTTCCTTCTTTGCAAAATGTAGAATTACTTGTGAAATGTTTCCTTTCCTTTCTTCCAGTACTATTTATTGTACATTGGTGCTTCCTCATGTAATTCATTGACAAATATAAAAATCATTCAAAATTTAAAGAACTAATTGTGAAATGTTTCCTTTCCTTTCTTCCAGTACTGTTTATTTTCCATTGATGATTCCTCATGTAATTCACTGACAAATATAAAAAGAATTCAAAATTTGATTTCTTCAATCACTTTTCATGTTCACTTGACCATGCTGTCAAATGAGTTTGTTATGATGATATAGCTTTTGCTGAAAATTTCTCTTTCCCTATTTTGTTGTGCCTTTCACTGCTTTCCTTTATGATTCCAATTGATTCCATTGATTCCACTTGTAAATCCACTCCTATTCATCTTCTTTGACTCATGCTCTCTGTACCTGCTAAGCATATCACAAATCCATCTCTGTTCATATGTCACAAACTATTCCTAACTCTGATACTCAACTGTCCACAATGCTAATCCATCTATCATTGTTCCATTATGAAGACTTCTCTTGAATGTACTACAATTGATCATCACATGTTCCTGTTTATCAGACTGAATCAAAATATGTCCACTGATTCGATCTATCTTCTCATCAAGATCTGCATCTTTAGAACTACCTGTACTGAAGATATCTTTTCCTGAATGCATACATGCACTAAAATTCTTCCTATGCAACTGCAAACTTGATACCTGCGTGGGAACACTACTTTCTCAATCGATCAATCTGTTACTCTATACTTCTGCTACTTGAATGATATGAATCTGTCTCTACAAACACTTCATATTGTTCAAAATATGGTTCTCTAATATGTAGTATACTGCATGGGCTCCCCCTGTTCAACATACATATTTACTGGGAGTCTCCAAGCCAAATGGCTCAGAAAAATATTCACTCTAATGCTGAGTAATATTCCTCTTCATATGTAGACTCATCATCTCTATGAACTCTCACTTCTTTCTTTCTTTCTATAGATTGATCTTGCACTACAATTCCTAAAAGTACAATCTCTTGAACTTGTTCTTTATTTACCTGGTCTTCTTTTCTTTCTCGTGCTACTGCAAATCCTGTGATCTCTGGGACCTAGTCTTTATTCACCTGTTCTTCTTGTTTTTCATTTCTTCTCCAAACCTTACTATATATGACATCTTTCTTTTTCCCTGTAGATTTGTCTTCATCTTGGACTATTGCCAATCTTGAGAGTATGACTTCTCGGTGTCCTTCATTCATCTTATCTTTCTTTTTCTGTTCTTGTTTTCTTTTCCAAACCTTCTTATATATGATATCAATGTTATTTCTCAAAGAAGTATCCATCATGCTTCTACAATCATGAGCTATGTGTCCATAGTTGTGGAATTTGTAACATTCAATGTTATGTGGGGCCACATAAACATTTCTTGCTTGAACACTTCTTCCATGAGCCCTACAATCTGCAACCTTATTTCCAAAGTTAGTACAATAAAAACAATGACCATAAAGAAATTTACATACCTGGGAGTGAATGATATTCTTTGTTGTGTAATCCTTCTAAGTTCCTGCCTTGGCTGCTTATGATCTTCTCTTCTGTGGATCCCTTCATTATGGTTGAAGATTCTTTGTTGCCTGAATGTGGTATGTCTTGTTGAAGATGTATCTTCACCATGATTTCTTCCTTTGAGTACTTCTGCATAACTCTTACTCTTTTCTTCATTCTTCTTTTCTGGAAACTTGGAATGCTTCTCTTTATGATCTGCTGTTGATGTTGATGTTTCTTTCTCTTCAACGCTCTTGTTGAGCTTGACAATTTACTTCTCAATGCAACAACTTATTCTTCAATCTTCTCAACCTCTTCTTCTTTCTTCATCATCTGAATCTTCATGAATTATTCTGTTCGCTTTTCTTCTTCAAGTTGGTTCTTCAAGGAGATGATTTCATTTTCACGTCTTCTTTCTTCTTGACCAAATTATGCTTCAAGTTGATTTAAGTCTTCAGTTCTTTACTTAAGATGGTCTGTCAAAATATTCTCTCTCTTTTCTGCTTCCTTTCTTTGAGTTTCCAAATACTACTTCTCTTTCATTGCTTCCTTCTTTAATGCTTCTATTTTGTCTTCCAAACACTGCTTCTCTTCCATCTAAACTTTGTATGTTTCTTCAATCTTTCTGACTTCTTCTAGATGAGCTTTTAGTTTAATGATGACCTGTTGGGATTCTTCAGAACATTATTGAGAATTATTCTTAGCTAATTGTTCCTCAAGTGATTGGTTCTTCTTCCTTTCTTTGGTTAGTTCATCCAGAGCACTGATTAATTTTGTTTCAAGATCCTTTTCCTTTTCAATCTCATGATTGTCTTCTCTTTCACTGGGTTGTTCTATCTCATAACTTTCAATCTTCAAATAAGGGCATTCAATTTCAAGATGTCTGTTCTTTTCACAATTAAAGCAAAATAACTCACTTCTGTTGATTACGAATTCTTCTTATTCTTAATTTGTCTGACATGATGCACATCTTACCTCTTGTTCTGTACATGTATCTTCTTTAGAAATCTATGACTTTGTGATGGGAGAAGAATATATGTTATGTAGTTTATCCCAAATTTCTTTAGTTGATAATTTTTTTTCCCACTTTGTCCTTTACTGAATTCGGTAATCCCTCCATGATGAAATCCATTGCTATTTTGTTGTTATTCTTCAATTCCTTCTTGGCTGCAGTCTTTGGTTTCTTTGAACCATTATATCCTGTAACAACTGAATACCAAATTTCATATTCATGTTCCTGCAAAAGTGTTTTCGTTCTTCTGCTCCACATCTCATACACTAGACCACTTTAACCATCAAACATTGGTACTCCATTCTCACTATATTCCATGAACTCCTTCATGATCTTCTTCCATTGGTTAAACTTTTTCCTTGAAGGAACCAAATCTGATACCAATTGTTGGAATATTGAGAGGAGGGGGGGTGGTGGTGATTTAATATGATAACTTTATACCACTTTTAACCACAATATACATTCTTTCACTTTATCAACAATGTTCAATAGTATATCATTAATGTATCATCTATGAATTCATCCAATATATATAATAAGAATGTAAACATAAGTAGCATCACATCAACATCACATCAAGAACACAATACACAAATATGTACGTGGAAACCCAAATGGGAGAAAACCATAAAATGGTTTTTTATATATATCAAGAATTCATTCATAGGAAGCACCGAATTCCCAATTCTCCAGCTGCAACTGGAAGGAGGCCACAACCCCCTATTACCAGGCTCCAACCTGAAGGAATCTACAACTCCCTAAATTCTTTGACTCCAACCAGAAGGAAGCTACAACCCCCTGGGTTCTCTGGCTCTAATCGGAAGGTGGCTACAACCACCTAGTTCTTAGGCTCCAACCTGAAGGAAGCTCCAACTCCCTGATTCTATGGCTCCAAACAGAAGGAGGCTACAACCCCCTTTCCTTTCCCCTTCCTACCACCATGAAATATAAGTGTATACCAATTGTCACTACCACAATCACTGCCACTGTCATTGCCACTATCACTTTCACTGCCACTGCCATTTCCACTGTCACATCAACCTATAACTTGTCACTATATCCAACTTGTCATTGATTAAACTATCCAATTTGTCGCTGTAACCGATACTCAACTGGATCCTCTCACAAGGGTCATATACCAAGGACACCTCTCAACTAGATTTCCAACATCACCAACACATGCCTCTACCATGCATGTACCAATATCACCAACATACCATCAAAATATATGTGTTTCAACCATGTATCAAAAAATATACCAAACCATCAACTTGCACGATACCAAACATCAACCATGTACCACAACCTGTATCACAACAAGTCCATCAACCATGCACCAACACCTGTACCAAACCATGCATCAACCATGCACCAACAATTGTACCGAACCATGCATCAACCATGCACATAAAAATGTACATCAACACCTATACCATACCATGTATAAACTATGTACTACACCAAGTACATCAACCATCAATACCATACCATGTACCATACCATGCGCCAACCATGCACAAAGCCTCCACCAATATGCGAATATCACCAAGATGTGCCTCAAACGGTATGCCAAGATCAAGTGTCCAACATGCACCTCAATCATGTGCCAAAACAAGAACCAATCTATGCCACAACAAGTATTATACCAACATAAAAAATACATGCATCCAATCATGTACCTCAAACCATGTGCCTCAACCATATACCATATCACTCATGATATGTCTCAATCATGCCATACACCATAACATCATCAACATGTAACCACCAAAACATGCATATAAACATACATGTAACTTTGTAACTGATCTATTGTATGTGATCACATACTTGTAGACCTTCCTCAACTTCAACAACAAGATAATAACATCTTCATCAAACTTTACCTTATTCTCATGGGACTAGTTTTTGGATTAGTCACAAACCCTAACTTTCAACAAGCATAAATCCATACCTGTAATGAATAAAGGTATGAAAATTGTACACAATATTCTTCAATATATTATTTGCAATTCCCCCAGGTTTAAGTTCTTGGAACCTCCCATAAAAGGAGTTATAGAAAAAATGGTAGACCTTTCTAAATTCTATCTTATTGTAAAGAGCGAACTTGTAGAGTATGCCACATGCGTAATATTTGATATCTGGATATGAAAATAGAAACAAATATACTATGAAATATACTCTATCCAATGAATTTAGTATCACTTAATTTGAATATTCTATGAATAATTTATGACCTTTTTACTCGGAACACCTGTTTGAGACTAGTTCCAGGACTAACCAAAAACCTTATCTTCCACAGAGTGTATCTCCCAAAATGAAATGACCCAGAAGCTGAAATTTCTAGCACATGTACCTTGATATGTCATCTCAATATCCTTCAGGTTTCACAATCTGAATCATTCTAGAAATAAAATTATATTGAAAATGATAATATGACCTGCAAATAACATACCTTAGAACACATCCTCACAAGACTTCATCCTTCCTTGCAATTTCGGCCTTCTTTACTTCATCTTCCCTCTGAAAAATGCCTCAGATATCCTTGGTTACCTTAGATAAGAATCACTTGAGTTGAAGTTACAAATGAATTCCTAGGTTCCTTATTTATACTATATTTGGCACCCTCTTTTTAGGGTCGACTTGACCCAAATAAAATTCAATTAAATTTTTAATGATTATTTCATTGGGGTAGAATTTACCAAAAATATCCTTAATATTTATTGCAGTGAGGCCGACTTGTAACTTCTTGTTTGCAACAACTTTTCCCTTTTTACTCATTGACTTGTAACCAACTAGGGCTTCTTGCCCATTCTTTGGGGCTTCCAACTTCACAAGGCCATATTTTCCTAATCATGAGGAACCACGTGGCATTCCACATATCACCAGAAATGACACGACGTGTACTATCCATCCATGGTAATCTTACCTATAATTTCACTATCCTTCATGTTGTTTTTCCTTAATCAACTTCAGGTCCCATAACCACACCTCTAAGGCTACATGTAGACTACATCAAATGTACCCAACTAGCTCATCATCAATCTCAATCATATAGATGATAACCAACAGTCCAACGATATCTTCCACATCTCTAGGGCATCTGGACTTCTCGGGTTGACATCAATCTCTAAGAGTTGACATAAATCTCCAAGATCACTCTCCAAGGGTTGACATCAATGAAAACCAACTATCCAAACCAACTTCCAAACAATAACTCCATAGTGAGTGCACTTTCTTTTTACTTTCATTTCATAACTAAGAAGAAAAGGCCAAAACATTGACCAAAACTTGTCGCTAGTTTTTTCTAGAATTGAGTTTTCCCACGATAGATCTTGTGTTGTTTGTGTGTGTTGGGTTTCTATTTTGTCATCTTTTCCATCATTTAAGCCATTCTTTTCACCGCATTATTTCACACATTTATCGCCATGTCCACCATATTTCTTCATAAAAATGCCATGATACACTTCCAGATGCTAAAATGGTTTATTGTCATTTATTTCCTTTATTTTTAATAAATTAAGAAGAATTGTGCTTGGTTTTACTAATGATAGTTTACATAAAAAATTCCTGCAGTCAAAGAGCAAAAACGACTTCCAAGGGTGACATATCTATGCAATTCCATGTGAAATTCTAGAACTAGAGTTTTGTTCCTAGACCCATTAATATGGTTTTATGTTATCCAATTTGCACCCATATCCAATGTGGCCACCTCCAGCTCATGATTAACATTTCAGTCAAAATTGGAAGCATCCAACCAGACAATGATCTTTACATGTAAATTCCAGATCAATGAGGATGAATCAAGGGATTCCATGACATGGGTTTTGTACATAATGAGCCCAATTAGGTGAATTGCAATAAATGTCGCCAAAAAGTGCATGACATGGATTGTATGGGATTTTCTTCAGAGCAAATTCTCCTATGTTTCCTGTTGCGACCATTTCTAGTCAGGTGTATGCCAAATGGAAGTGACTAACTAAATATGGGATTTGAGGTTGGAGGAGGTTGGATCGATTTTATCACTCAAAAATTCAAGGGAACATCAAAGGAAAATCATGGATCTCCTGTCTCTCATGCTCAATACGAGATCTGGCTGTAACTTCTGCACATAGTGAGGAACATAATGGCTGTAACTTCTGCACATAGTGAGGAACATAATGCTATTCTAGACATATTCAACTTTACTACGTAATAATCTATAAAAAAAAAAGTCATAGAATGTAAGAGGGAGTGAATAATTCAATATTATTATCGAGAGTTATTTTGTAACCTACAATCTTTTACAACTGCTGAATACAAAGAGCTTTTATGATCCATTCATGGTGTTAATGCTTTCTTAGTCTTTTGAGTTTACTTTGAAATATATCCCTGGAGGATCCCTTGGTATGTGTTGTGACTTTGTCTTAGATATTTACATTAGAATTGATTTATTTTGCAATTTCCTTTCTTTTCTACAATTCCTGTAATCAAGGTAGATTTATATGATTTTCTGTACGTACATGTAATTTTTGGAAAACGTACATGTAATTCCTGTAAGTTTCCAAAATTACAGGAAATTCTATAGTCACATGTAATTCTTGTAATAATGTCGTTTCTACCATTGAAAGTCAACATAAGTAACTAGTCTAGAAATAGCCTTCATTCTGATTTAACATTGAATATTCTTTTTAGTCTTAGAATTAAGAATTATTAATGCACAAATCCTACACATATTGTGTTTGCATGCCACAAGCTTACGCCCCAAATTGATAGATAAATGCTTCCGAATTCTGTCAAACTAAAATACTTGAGAGCGTGGATGGAGYGTTATTTTCTTAGCTTCTTTGATTTCAATTTTAGTGTATTTTAATAATTTTTGTGTTAAACTAGTAAATTAAATCTACAATCTAAAATAAAACACTACATAGTAAAAGGTTATAGYTATTGTTTGTGTGAACTGTATGTTATTTTCTTAGCTTCTTTCATTTCAAATTTAATGTATTTTAGTAATTTTTGTGTTATAATAATAAAGTAAATTTACAATCTAAAATAAAACACTACATAGTAAAAGGTTGTAAAATATTATAAATATGTTGTAATGAATTATTCCAATAAAATATCGATATCGATATAAGTATATAGATCTATCTAATTGTTATTTCTCACATGCACACTCACATAACACATCCCACAAAATAGAAGAGGGAGAAGTTCAAGCAAGAAAGTACACCGAAAGCTGCACACAATATTTTGAAACTTACATATGTTTTTTGAGTTACCACACTAATGCTTACAAGTGCATGCGTTTTAAGCAAAACAAAATGGTGAGCCTATTCGATGTGCATGTTTTATCGAGATGCAAGCCTTTGAATTTTGAATACATAAATAACAACTCAATAAAGTTCAAATATTAAAAAAAGTAATTTTGATTTGAATGAATTAATAAATGGGTAAAATCAATCTTTCAAGATTTTTTTTTTGGTGAGACCAAGTCTCTTATCCACTCATTTTTTTAATTTTTTGGTAATTTGGGTAATTTGAAAATATGCCAAATCTATGAAGCGAAAAGTTTCATGAGAAAAGTTTCCATCAATCAAGTAGAATTATAATTTTCATCAAAATTTTCATTGGATCTGGGGAAGAATTTTCGCATTAAAGAGGTTGAGGCTTTCCACTTATTCACTTACTCTATTTTGATTTGAATTGACTTAATAAGTGGACAAACTCAACCATTTTGATAATATTGGTTTTTTCTAGTGAGAAAAACTTTTGAAGATGTAGTCTAAACATTCTATGAATTTGCTCCTTTCTAGTTTATGAAAATAAGAGAAATGAAACTCACATTTTTTGCCTAAAATTTGGCAAAAACCATTTTGGATTAATGGGATTGCACATATCAATCATTAACATTGAAAAATAGGTACTTAATGGTGTTAAATCTATTTCTGCATAAAAAATAACGATTTCAACAATTCAAAATCACAATTTCAATAAAGATTTTATGGTGAAATTTTAGTGATCAAAAATAGGAAAAAATGGTAAAACTTTTAACTTGCTTCAAAACCTAAGCCCTAAAAGAAAATCTCCCATCACTTAAATAAAAATATAACTTCAATAGAAATTCTTACCAAATTTAAAAAATAATTCTATTAAAACAAATTTAAATTTGTCTAATTAATTTACTTTTGATTTATTCAATGATTTACATCTTTTTATTATGTATGTACATCTTCTTAAAGTATATCTTAAAGTATAGAAATCAAATGACTCCATAGAGGGAATTACTTATCTTATGAACAAAAAATTAATACCAATTTGATATTTAACTTAGTCATGACAAATTTTATTATAATTTAATAAAACAAAGTATTCAAATTTTTAATTAAAAAAAATAAATATTCATTTATATAATAATGTATGTTATGTTATTTAACAATTGTTTTACTATCCCCAAAAAAATGATTCTTAAAGGAATAAGTATCAAAACACCTTCACTCAATATTATTTGTAATGCTTTTGATTTTAATATAAAATGTAACTGTTTCCTCCTATTATTTGTAATGCTTGAGGTTCACTCAATATTATTTGTAATGCTTGAAGTTTAGTCAATATTATTTTTAATGCATAATATAAAATGTAACTGTTTCATATGATTTGTAATGCTTGAGGTTCACTCGATATTATTTGTAATGCTTTTGGTCTTAATATAAAATGTAATTGTTTTCCTTTTTTATTATGATACTTATAAAATGTAATTGTTTCTTTATTATGATACTTATAAAATGTAATTGTTTGCAATATTATTTGTAATGCTTTTGTTTTTAATATAAAGTGTAACTGTTTTCTGTCAATCGCTCAAAAATGTGTGTCGGATATCATCTCACGAAAGCCCAAAAATTGTTTCACGAAGAGCCGAGGATAAGTGTTAAGCAGTAGTTGTCGAATCCATTTTGGGAGAGAAAAGTTTTATGATCCCCAGTTTTCATCACAACAAATAACTTAAGTTTAGAAACCTTCATAGTATTCCAAATGTAGTAGTAATAATTTGTTTCTTTAACCTCATACTGAAAGTAATAAGGTACAATAATGTTTTGAAATATAGATTTTAGGTTTTTTGAAATTTAGATTTTAGGTTTGTTAAGAGTTAATATTTTGAAATTTATATTTTAGATTATTTAACAGTTTGGATTGGGAATGTATTTATCAGATTCATTGATTAGATTTTTATTTGTAGATGTAAGCTATGTGGATTTTGGCTAGCAACAAGAATCATATACATTTTAATCACCTCTTGTATCCAATAGTTTGGTTTATCTCTCTCATAAATCTAAGTCTTTTATTTTAATCTAAATTTTTTAAATCATATACATTTTAACCACCTCTTATATCCAATGGTTTGGTTTATCTCTCCCTCATAAATCTAAGTCTTTTATTTTAATCTAAATTTTTTAAATCCTCCACGCAAACAACCAAAGAATGCAATCAATGAGGAGGAACATGAATCATATACCTCTTGTATCCAATGGTTTGGTTTTGCTTTGCGTGTGAATTCTAAATCTTTAATTTAATTTAATTTTTTTAAATCCTCTACCCAACCAAGGAGTGCAATGAACAGTAAAACAAAATTGTGATAGAAGGGATTGCTTGACAGTGGGAATATCACCCCGGAAACACTAAATTCGACCGTAAATCAAATAAAAGGCCAAACATAATTTGGCTGGAAATGTAAATAGTAGACGATGTAACAGTGGTATCAATCCTCTTACAATCCAACTCTACCTATGAAACCAATGGAGGTTCCAAAAAGTCATGGAATGTGTGCGTACCAAAGTATTCAGTCATATTTACGTTTCTCAATATTTTTTCTTTCTTCCTTATTTTACATTCTTCATTGGAATATCTTTTATTTTTGCTTCTTTTACATGTTCAACTATATGAATGTTGAGAAGATAGATATTTAAAATTATTTTCTTTTTTTCTTTAATATGATATGGTAAACTTTTAAAATGGTTTTCTTCTTTTCTTTAATATGACATAGCACCTATTCTTTTTTAATATGATATGGCACCTATTTTTTGTTAAGTGTTGTTCTAAACACAACAAAGTGGATTATATATATATATATATATATATATATATATATATATATATATATATATATATATATATAAAATTGTGTTAACAACAATGAGTACGTGGTCATTCCAAAAGAGGAGCAAACTTTAAAAAATCACTATTGAAATCTTAAATCTTATCAATATATCTGAAATGAGAGCACCTAGAAAATTCACTATTGAAATCTTATGAGTATATATGAAATTCAATTTTATAGGGAGTATACGAGTTTCTCGTTACATTCCAATGGCACATTGCATGAATCGAATATTTAAATATAAACTTATATTATATTATTATAAATTTATTAATAATATAGTAAATTTATTAACATGTTACATGATTAATATAAAATATTATTATTAAATATTATTATTTTAATTATTATTATAAATTTAATATTAAACTTAATATCAAGTTTATATTGAATAATGTATTAAAGGAGTTTTAATAATATTTAATAATAATACCTTATAGTATTAATTTTTAATAATATTTAATAATAAATTTATATTAGTTTTAATAAAATTTATTAATATTTTGTAATGCTCTAAACATTAATACATTATATTAATGTATTATCACATTATTTAATATAATTTTTTTTTAATTCATTAAAAATCCTTTAATGTATTAAAAGAGTTTTAGTAATATTTAATAATAATGTTTTATATTAATAATTTTATAATATTAAGTTTATATTAATAAGTTTTGTTGGGTAATAAATTTACATTATATTAATGTATTATAACATTATTTAATATAATTTTTTTTAATTCATTAAAAATCCTTTAATGTATTAAAGGAGTTTTAGTAATATTTAATAACAATGTTTTATATTAATAATTTAATAATATTAAGTTTATATTAATAAATTTTGTTGGGTAATAAATTTTAGTAATATTTAATAATAATGTTTTATATTAATAATGTAATAATATTAAGTTTATATTAATAAGTTTTATTGGGTAATAAGTTTATATTAATAAAGAAGTTTATCACAACAATATTTTATTAATACTCTAAACATTATATTAATAAAAAAATAATATAATATTATAACCATTATTATCACAACAATACCACCCTGTTAATGCCCTATACATTAATGTAATGTATTATCACGTTATTACATTAGTAATAATGTTTTATTAATATTTAATAATAACTATTAATGTATTAATAATGTATTGATGTATTAAGTACTACATTTATGTAATGATGTTTTATTAATGTATTGATACTTTAATAATCTATTATTACTTTATGTAATAATGTTTTATCAATGTATTAATAGTTACGGTTAGGGCCTTAATAGTTAATGTTTAGTGTATTAATAGTTAATAGTTAGATTAATCATATTTAATGTACTAATATTTAGGGTGTTAATAATGTATTAATAGATATTGACAAAGGAAAAAAAAAATTAGATTATTTTCTAAAAAATTGGCCAAAACTTATTTTACGTAATGTGTCGAACATAAACCAACCTTGTCATGTCATGAACACGTTGCAATCTGACAAACAAAATCGAATGGTGCAACATGACAAACATAGTAATGTTGTAATGTGACGAACATAATAGTGTTACAATCTGACTAACATAGAAATGTAGCAATGTGTCAAAGATTGCCATGTCATCGCAATGTGACGAACATAGCCCCACCATCACAATGTCATAAACATAAGAATATTGTCACAATGTTATAAACACAGCCTTATCGTCGTAATGTGATGAACATATCCTCGTCGTCGCAATGTGATGCAAATATCCCATCTTCATAATGTGACAAACATTTCCAAATGTCGCTATGTGACGAACATAACCCAATGTCGCAATGTGGTGTACACAACCCAATGTCGCAATGTGACATTCATATCCCAGCATTGCAATCATAGGACCATTTCCTGATTTCAAAATGTGATGAACATAACCCAATGTGAGAATGTAATGACGTAATGTGTCAAATAAAAACCCTACATCCCAATCTGATGACCATAACCTTACGATTTCATGTGACGAACAAATCCCGATGTCAGAATATAATGAACAAAACCTAATCAATGTTGCAATGCGATAGTGGCATAGAAAACCATGGTTAAGCATAATCAACATGGTCGAGCATAATTAGAGCCACATGGCCTTCGAAGGCCAGCCATGGGAATGGTCACCCATAGTCAACCTTGGCCATCCATAGTCAACCATGAGCAACCTTACTAAACTTTGCTCCATGTCAAGCTCAACTATGGTTAACCATAGTCTACCATGGAAAACCATAGACAACCATGGGGAAGGTCAACTATATTAAACAATACTCTTCATCATGGTCAACAATAGCCAACCATAGTTATTAAGGTAATTGTCAACCTTGTGTGATGAATATAACTCGATGCTGTAGTCTGAAAAACAAAACCGGATGTTGCAACATGACAAACATAGTAATGTTGCAATGTCACAGACATAATATCATCAAAATATGGGTAATGTTGCAATGTGTCAAACATATCCTTTCTGTTGCAACATGATGAATGTAGACCCATCGTCGTAACGTGACAAACATAAGAATATTGTCACAATGTAACAAATGTAGCATTGTCATCGATATGTGATGAATATAGCCTCATTGTCACAATCTGACACAAATATCCTATCACCGTAATGTGTCAAACATTTCCAAATGCCATTATGTGATGAACATAACACATTGTCGCAATGTAATGTACACAACCGTGGCCAACCATAGTAACCCATGAGAAACCTTAATAAACTTTGGTCCACATTAAGCTCAACCATAGTCAACCATGGAAAACCATAGACAACCATGTGCAAGGTCAACTATATTAAACCATAATCTTGATCTTCGTCAACAACAATCAACCATAGTTAAGTTAATGGTCAACCTTATGTGATGAATATAACTTGACCTTGCAATATGACAAACAAAATCAGACGTTGCAACATGACGAACATAGTAATGTTGCAATGTGACGAACATAGTAGTGCCACAATCTGGGCAATGTAGCAATGTGTCAAACATATCCTTGTCATCGAAATGTGATGAACATAGACCCATCATCGTAATGTGAGGAACACAAAATTTTTGTCCCAACGTGTCACACATATCCTTTTTGTCACAATGTGACAAACGTAGCATTATCATCGCAATGGAATAAACAAATCCGTGTGGTTGCAATGTGATTACATTAATGGATGTCTCAATGTGATGAACATAGACCTGCTTTCGTAATGTGAAGAACATATCCTCTCTTTGCAATGTGATGCACATATCTTAAAATCACATTGTGACAAAAATTCCCAAATGTCACAATGGGATGAACATAAGCCATGGTCGCAATGTAATTTACACAACCTAGTGTGGGAATGTGACAAACATTGTAATGAGATGAACATTCCCTGATGTTGCAATGTGAAAAACATAACCCACTGTGAGACTATCAAAAATATATTCCAATTCCATAATGTGACAAGCAAAATCCCTTCATCGTAATTTGATGACCATAACCTTACGATGTGATGTGATGAACAAAATCCTATGTCACAATGTGACGAACATAACCTGATGTCACAATGTGACGAACATAACCTGATGAGCATTGCAATGCAACACTGCCATAGTAAACTATGGTTAAACATAATCAACATGGTCCACGAGAATAAAATTCACATGGTAAAAAAAGGTCAACCACAGGTATTGTTGACGATAAAAAACCCCAATCAACCATAGTCAACTACAATAAACCATGGTGAAGGAAAACCACGATCAACCATAATCAACCTTCCCTTCCCAAAGTCAACCAAGGTTTACCAAAGTTAATCATGGTCATTGTGAATTAATATAATAATGTATTAATACTTTAATAATGTATTACAATAGTTGCAATGTGATGAACATATCCATGTGGTCACAATGTGATGAACTTAAATGGACGTCTCAATGTGATGAATATATCCATGTCGTTGCAATGTGAAAAACATATCCTCGCTTTGCAATGTGATGCACAGATCCTAACGTCGCATTGTGACAAACATTTCCAAATGTCACAATGGGGCAAACTCTACCCCTGGTCACAATATGATGTACACAACCTAATGTGGGAATGTGAAAAACATAGACCAACATTGCAATACGACAAACATTTTTCGATGTCGCAATGTGATGAACATAACCCACTATCAAACTATGAAAAACCTATTCCAACGCCATAATGTGACCAACAAAACCCTTCGTCATAATTTGATGACCATAATGTTACGATGTGATCTTATGAACAAAAGCTTATGTCACAATGTGACGAACAAAACCTGATGTTGCAATGTGACAACCAAAACATTATCAACATTGCAATGCAGTAGAGCCATAGTAAACTATGGTTAAACACAATCAACATGACCCACCATAATCAGATCCACATGGTCAACGAAGGTAAACCATGGGCATGGTTAACCATTAAAAACCATGGTCAACCATAGTCAACCTTGGTCATGGTGAACCACCGTCAACCATAGTCAACCTTTCCTTCCCAAAGTCAACTAAGGTCTACCAAAGTTAACCATGGTCAACCATGGTCATTGTCAACTAATGTATTTCTACTTTAATAATGTGTTACTAATGTATTTCTACTTTAATAATGTATTTATTAAGGTATTAATACTTTAATAATGTATTGTCCCCGAGGTGTAGGACAGTCGGTGACGGAGTGTGTTGTTAAGCCACTCCGTGATGTTAAAGTCACCGGTTCGAAACCTGCGGGGACAAAAAATCCAACCATGTTAAGGGTTGGTGTGGCTCAGGCCGGGTGCAATCCCCGGGTGATTTTGACGGCTTAGATGCCCCTGAGTCACGGTTTCTCAAGCCACAGGTTAATCGCGTAGCCAACAGGTCCCGCACAAATTAACAAACAAAAAAAATACTTTAATAATGTATTATTACTTTAATAATGTATTAATTACTTTAGCAATGTATTAATTAATTAATACATTACTTTATCAATGTATTAATTAATTAATACATTACATTATTAATGTATCAATTATATTATACATTATTATAAATTAATACTTTAATTTATACATTACATTTATGTATTAATACTTTAGTAATGTATGGTTACTTTATTGATGTATTATTTTATTAGTGTTTAATGTCATTCATAATCATGACCATAATAAACCATGATATATTTATTAAAGTATTAGTACCTTAATAATGTATTTATTAATCTATTAATACTTTAATAATATATTATTTTAATGTATGAATTTATTACTGTATTCATACCTTAGCAATGTATTAATTAATAATTTATATCATTAATGTAGTAATACTTTAATATGTTACATTTTACATTAATACTTTAATTCATACATTACTTAATGTATAGTTAATGTATTAATACTTTAATAATGTTTTACTAAATACATTAAGTTCAATGTATTGCCATTTTATTAATTTATTACTTTATTAATATTTTAATATATTAACATTTTAGTAATGTATTTATTAAAAATACATGAATGTATTATTTTTATTAAATTGATACATTAAAAAATATTTTATTGTTAATGTATTAATATTAAAAAATGTTTTACTAAATATTTTAAGTTGAATGCATCTACTTTAGTAATTTATTAATTTATTAATATATTAATTAATTAATACATTAATGTATAATTAAATTATTAATGTATCAATATATTAATACTTTAGTAATGTATTTATTAAAAATGTATTAATGTATTCCTTCATTAAATTAATATATTAGTGTGTATATTAATGTATTAATGTCATTCATAAACATGACCATACGAAATGATGATGTATTTATTTATGTATTAATACTTAAATAATATAAATTTATTAATGTATTATTACTTTAATAATATATTATTAATGTGTTATTTTATTAATAGTTTAATTCATACATTACATAAATAATGTAATAATTATTGTTAATGTATTAATATTTTAATAATGTTTTACTAAATACATTGAGGTCAAAAGTATGGTGATCTTGGAAATCTTCTCTTAATGTTTTTGGAGCACAGAAACAAAATTCCAAAGAATCACAAGTAATCACTTACCCTTTTAAGGTCCCATAGACCAATTTGGTCTTAATGGAAGTTAATAATCATCATCATCATCATCATTGTCATTTTATTAATATTTTAATATAGTAACACTTTAGTAATGTATTTATTAAAAATATATGAATGTATTATCTTATTAAATTGATACATTAAAAAAATATTGTAATTTTAATGTAGTAATATTTAAAATTACAATATTTTTACAATTAAAATTACCAACCTCTTAATTTAAAGTCAACAAAAGTATGGTGATCTTGGAAAGCTTCTTTTAATGTTTTTCGAGCACGAAATAAAATTCTAAAAAATCACAAGTAATCACTTACCCTCTTCAAGTCGGATAGACCAATTCAATCTTAGTAGACGTTAATCATCATCATAATCATAATCACTAATGTAAATCAATACTTTTATTTATACATTAATGTATTACATTATTATTATATATTATATTAATGTAATAATTAATTAATATATTAGTGATCTCTCCAACCACTTCATATTATGGCGCCATTTATTTATTCACCTTACCAAATTAATGGCTTCTATTCACTTATATCAACCACTTTTATAAAGTAGTTGTTGCTAATTATATTACGTACAAAATGTAACTGTTTCCTAACATTATCCACAATAGGCAAAGGAAAGGAGATCCCCTTTAGGTTTATCTGATTGCCTTTCACATTGCTGAAGTATTTGAAGTTTTTTTACTGAACATGAAGAAGCCGGTCAGGTAGATGATGCAGACACCAAGAATATAAAGTACAACTTGACTGGCATTTCGAAGCTGGAGGCGCAGGGTGGAAACCAGCAATCTTGTGGGCCTTTCCTGCTCCTGATAGCGGACAAGATCTACCAGGAGGGATGCACGAATCTGTTTTTGAGGGTTGCTGCACATTTAATATAAGCTAAGCTTATGGTATGAGTGGAATATCCAGTGATCTTAACCCGATTGGTTCGGGTGATCGGAAAATACAGTAGAAAAGTCGAAGGTTAACTTTGCTCTGAAGGTTAAGGTTAATTTTTCCGAGTACGGTATTGCAGTGTTTGGTTGAATATAGACGGATTTTTGGTAGATCGACTGTTCTACTTTTTTTTTTTTTTTTGTGGAATTGGATACCTGTCGATAGGAACTAGGGTTTTTTTCTTTTTTCGTTTGAGGAATTGCGGTTCGAGATCAAGGTTTTCTGGCTCCGGCGCCATGGCAGCAGGTAGCGCCCCGATCACCATGAAGGAGGTCCCGACGGTGAGTGCCACTTCAGAAAAACCACAATTTTTTCTGTTATTTTATGGATATTTTGGGCCTTGTCCTTGTACCCAATTTTTGTTCGGTTGAATTAATATGTAATTTTGAAAAAATATGTTGAAAAATGAAATTTAATATAATTAAATAACTAAATAAATAAGTAATAGCATTAATGTTTATGCAACATTACAATGATAAAAACAAAGAAAAAATAGATAATTAGTATTGTTCACCCAAAAACATTTAGCATAAGACTTTGTTCTAAGGAACCTAGAGAGAAGAACAATGGCTTCATAATAACTCTATCATAGTCAAGTGATTGCTATAATTAGAAAGATTTTCCATTCTTTTCAAAAGCAAGTCCACTACTAAAAAGCAAGTGAGGTGATGTGGTTGGATAAAGTTTACACATGCTTGGATGTAACTCGGGTTTTTTGAACCTGCAACTAGGCGAGATTCACCATGGTACATCAATGGAGGTCTAGCAACTACTGACAATATGACTATGTTATAGAAGGAGTCTTGCTATGAACCTTCCTTAAGATGCCCGTTTCTGGAGTTTTAGAATCGGCCTCCTATTTTACTGAACCTTAAGATGCCCATTTTCTTTATTGTCGATTTTGTATAACTACCTTTGTCAGTCCTATGTCATAACCTGTGCAACTACCGACAAGGCTTACAATATCTTTGAAGGAAGTCAGGCATTGAACTTGTTATCTCTGGATGGAGTAGTCTTTTTATAACTTGCCCTCCTTTTTCGGAACCTTGTATGCCTTCGTCAGCTCTTTGTCTTAAGTTATTGTTATAATCCTTTTTTTGTCCTACTCCTTTTGGTAACTGAACCGAGTCTAGGGAGGTCTCTTAGAGTCACTCATTAGCCCCTTGATTTCCACGACTTAGTGACCAGTTTTTTGATAAGTCTTATCGGTTTTACTGTTGATCATTGGACTTTGTATCCTTTCCCTAACTTTTTGCCAGTCTTTGACTTGTGTTCCGCTATTATTAAATTCCTTCTGAGCTGCTTATTGGCACTATGGGATCGGAAGTGAATGTTGACCCTCTCCAAGATGTCAATTCTCTTATGAACCCCTTAGACGAAGCAGAGTGGCATATGGAAGGGATTTTCAAACAAGCAGACTCTGGCGAAGTTTTTTCTACTCTTCCTCCTTGTCTGACCTATAAGTTTCCTCTTTTCACTGGCATTGACACTCCTCCACTGCCTACTTCTCCTGGCTGTTTTTCGAAACCTTCCTTTCCTCCCACTCGTGCTTCTAGATAAGGAACCCAGGTTGTGTCTAGTCTACTGCAGCCTCCTCCTCCTCCTTCTGATTTTATTCCTCGTAGAGTTGACAAAGTGGAAGATTCAAATGGCAGAATTAGGAGCTTTCAAGTCAACATAAACCAGTCAAGAGTAAGAAAGAGGGTGCGGAGGCCAAACAAGAAAGTTCGGAGGATGGTTTTAGGGGATGATGTGGGCCTCGAAGAAACTTGCAGGCTTGCTCTGTGTGGTTTGGTTGGTTGCTTTTTGTTGGGGCTCAGAAATGTCCTATTTCCATCCATCTTTCCCTTCATCATTCTCCACATTTCATCGCCCCATTAACCTTTCACAATATCATTTCCATAAATATACTTGGGTTTCACCTTATTGTTCTGCACTTTATTCATTTTAGTATTTAAAAGGAATTTGTGATTAAATGTTAGAAAATCAACATGTTTTCATATATATCTCAAATATGTGTGAGCTTTGTAATGTGTAGGAATATGAGAAAGATTAATTCAAAAGGACTTCTCGAATACTTCCTCCACCATTTCAAAATTTGAGGAGATAATTCAAGTCCATTCCAAGGAGAAGATCATGGAGATTTGGTTGGAATATCTTATCCAAGATATATGAGAGATATGTGTGAGGATTTGAAGGGATTATATTTTGTAATAATGGGAAATAGGTTGAGAGAAAAGTGGATTTGTAATAATGAGATGGTTATCTTATCTTCAAGGCTCTCATGTATAAAACAAAGTGCTCTCTCTTCATGAGGATTCAAGTAGAAGAGGAATTAGGATGCAGTTAGATTATGTAATTAGAATCAGAGTAGTCATTAGGATTCAAAAGAGGAAGGGATTCTTAGCTTTGATTCATGGTTTTGGTTTTCATGCTTTCATTATTCTTTTATAAAAGATTGATTTGATTGTTATAATATAAGATTGCTCCATTGGTGAGATCTCACATATGCTGTTGTGTCATTCAATTCTTCACACATTGTACTTGTTTTTCCTTCATGCAGTTCTCCCTTTCTAGATTACTTCCTTCACACAATTTCCCATTCTTAGAGTAATTTCATTTACGCAACTAGATTAATTCAATTTCAGTTGTGTGTTAGATTAATGATTCAATTTCAGTCGTGTGTTAGATTAATGATTCAATTCGAGTCGTGTGTTAGATTAATGATTCAATTTCAGTTGTAGCTTAAACATTAGATTAGATTAGTCCCGCTTCAATCTTGCATATACTTTGCGTCTGCTTCGTCAGTTTACAAACCCCGGGTTGACAAATTAGATAGTTGGGAAAGTACTACAACTCAATTAATACAACATTAGTTCGGTACAATATAACGACTTCCGTTCCCTTGTCACGATTGTTGTTCCTTTTGTTGTTTGTTTGAACGAAACGATTGTTGTTCCTTTTGTTACGATTGTTGTCCCTTTCCGAGGGTTGCATCTCTGGAGGATGGGTATTGAAAACGAAAGGTAAGAACCTACGTAGGAAACAAGTAAAACACTTGCGCTAGCGCCTACCTTTGGATGATGCATAGAGGTTATATTTTAAGACATCTTTAGAGCCCAACACCTTTCTTACTCCTATTTAGCAGATAGACTAGTCTTAGACTGGGTGTTACAAAAATGGGTCCCTATTCTTAGATATGCACAGGAGCTGCTCTATCTTACCAAAGGCTGGATGGGCCTTATCTTCCAAACTTCGAAGGATGCCTCTCTTCTACTGAACATGTTTTGGGTGCTGGGAAAGAGCAGCTTAATGTTAAGGGATTGGAGAGTGGATTTTGACCCACTAACTGAACATTTCCAACTGAGGCATCTCTGGGTCCTCTTGCCTGGACTTCCTATTCATTTATGGAATGAGGGTGCTTTGAAGGCTAAAGGGAATGCCTTGGGGGAGGTTCATCTCTTTGGATAACTCTTCCCTACAAAATATGTCAAGGAAAATGGGAAGAATATTGGTGGAAGTAGATATTCACGAGGGCCTCCCAGAAGTAATGGATATTGAGTGGCATTGGCGTCATATCAAACACAGATTAGACTACCAAGGTATCCCCTTCAGGTCTAGCCTTTGTCATTGTATAGGTCATCTCCGAAGGGAATGCAATGGAAAGATTTATGAGGAAAAGTCAGAGGATACCTTGTTACAGGAAGACCCTCCAGATTATATGATGGAAGTGGGCTCTTTGGGTGAGATACCGTTCCATTGCACAAATGCGACAGGACCTCCTTTGGAGTCCTTGGATTCCTTGTTGGGTAAGTTAAGTCTTTTCTACCCTACTCTCAATTCATCTTTATCCCTGTGGGAAAAGGATGCTTTGGATAACTCAAGGTGGTTGTCACATGCTACCTCAGTTGTCAAAGGGAATGAGGGGGATACCGAACCCTCAGGTACTTTTAGGACGCCTTTGGCACCTGCATCAGATGTGGGTAGGCCTGTCATTATAACTACTGCTCCTATTACTGCCTCTTGTACTGCTATACAACCCAACAACCCTGCCCACTCTATCCATCTTTCTGTTCGTCCTGTGTTTAGGCTGAGGGATCCATCCCCTTCTCACCTTCCCCCTCCTACTATTTTTTTGGAACCCTTCATAGAACCTGGTTGTAGAGAGTCCGAGGAAGATGAGAATGGCCTCAACACAGTTCTCGACTCTCTGATCCCCTTTCTTAGAGAAAACAAAGAAGCATCAAAGATCCCTTTATTCTTGGGGAAGAGGGCTCTTAATCCTGTGGGATATTCTGAGGCTACTAGCTCAAAGACCAAGCCGACGAAGAAAGGGAAATATTTTTCTTGGTCGAGGGGTATAGGAATAGAACTTTCCCCTTTAAAAACGCGAAGCGGTAGGAAAAAATTGTCACAAGCTGCTGTAAAGACCACAGAGAATGACTCTTCCTCCATTTATATTGGGCCTCTTAGATCAATGGAATCCCTGGCGAGGTCAAAATGATGTTATTTCTCTCCCTGAATGTTAGAGGGATTGGAGGCACCCTCAAATTTGCTTCCTTCCGTCGCCTGGTGGATCACACCCAGCCTGAGATTATTTTCCTTCAAGAAACCTTCGTCTCTGCTCAGAAAGCAAGGGACTTTTTTTATATTTTCCTACCGTCCTGGGATGTGTGTTCCGTTAATTCTATGGGTAATTCTGGGGGCCTGCTAGTCACCCGGTATCCTAACTTGTTCTAGATGGTTCCTTATCTTACGTTCGGTAGCATTCTTGTTACTGGTAGGATTAATTTACATAATCGAGAATTATCTTTACTAAATGTCTATGGCCCTTGCTCAGCCAAGAAAACTTTCTGGAATTCAGTGGAGAACAACAATATCCTTTCCATCAAGAACTTGATCCTGGCAAGGGACTTTAACCTCATTCTTTCATCTATTGAGACATGGGGAGGAGCCCGTGATAGAATTATTGATGAATACTACAGAGAACTATTCCTTTCCAAAAATTTAGTTGATATTAAACCATCAAAGCTGGTACCTACCTGGAGAAATGGACGTTGTGGACATGAAGCAATATCAAGGTGTCTAGACAGGGTTATGGTCTCAAGGGATCTTCTAAATGAAATCAGTTTCTACAGATCTTGGGTTGAATACCCTTTCTTCTCTGACCACACACCAATTTTTATGTAGCTGGAATTACCGTCGGCCTTCAAACTTTACCCTTTTAAGTTCAATGCTCACTGGCTCGATGAATTGGATTTAAAAAAACATGTCATTAAGGTGTGGCAAGATACTGTCTTTCTCTTTGAAAGGAATGTTCAAAGACGATTGATTTGGAAACTTCAAGTTTTAAAAAGGCTTACTAAATGTTGGCATTCAGAGAAGGTGAAATTAAACAAAGAAAAGTTGATAGAGTTAGAAGTTGATATTAAAGAGATCATTATTCTTCTGGAAGGAGACTCGACTAATATAGAAGCAAAATAATCTCTTCGACATTTGGAGATGGAAAGAAATAACATTTAAAGACGAGAGGAAGAATAGTGACGGTTAAGGAGCATAGCACTTTGGCTGGCTCGTGGAGACAACAACACTTCTTTTTTCCATATTATTTCCAATCACAACAGATTCAAAAAGCATATTTGGGAGATCAAAGGAGACAACGGTGAACTTGTCAATAATAGTGATGCTTTAAAATCAGAAGCAGTCCACCATTTTAAAACGTTCTATAAAGCATTGACTTGCACAAATGTAGAGGAACAATGTAAATTGATTGATCATTACCCTAAAATAATCGATGATGAAGAGGTAAGGTTATTATTCAGATTGGTTACTATGGAGGAGCTAAAATCAGTTCTATTTCACTTCAAAAAGGAAAAGAGCCCAGGTCCAGACGGGTGGACGGTCGAGTTCTTTATTTATTTTTTTGATCTGGTAGGGCAACATCTCTTAGCGATGGTGGAAGATACGAGAATTTTAGGTTATATTATGGGAGGCCTAAATTCCACATTTCTAACATTGATCCCTAAGGCGAACAAACCTTCTTCCTTTGATGATTTTCTCCCCATATCACTGTGCAACTTATGCTACAAGGTTATTTCAAAATGTTTAGCCAATCACATTAAACCTCTTGTTTCTAGATCAATCTCCAGTGAACAGATGGGGTTTCTAAAAGGAAGGCGCATCCAAGATGCTATTAGCACAGCCCACGGAAGTCTTCATAGTATCAAGAAAAAAAAATGAAATTCCTCGTTCTAAAGTTGGATTTAAGGAAAGATTATGATTGTGTTGACTAGGAGTTTCTTAGACTGATCCTTCTTAAAATAGGATTGGGGATCCACATGACTAAATGGATAATGTCTTGTGTTACATCCTCTTCTTTTGTTGTTCTCATCAATGGGGAGGCTACAGATTTTTTCAAAAGCGGCAGGGGTGTCAGGCAGGGATGTCCATTATCCCCCCTACTTTTCATCCTCGTGATGGAAGATCTCAGTAGATTACTAAATCACATCTTTGAGGAAGGGCTTATTACAGGGATTAGGATCTCCAGGTTGAAAAAAATCCTTCACCTCTTATTTATGGACGATGTCCTCATTCTGTCCAAGGTTAGTATGATCAAATGTAGAGTGATAGGCAGTATTATCAACCTTTTTTGCAAATCTTGGGGACTCTCGGTGAACATTAAAAACTCTACAGTACATTATGAAGGACTCTCGGTTGTAGAATTGGACCTTTTTAAAACTCTTTTGCCTTATAATTTTACCGACCTCTCACTCGGGTTCCGCTATCTGGGCTATCTTCTCAAGACTGGAACCCATCAATTAACTAATTGGGATTGGTTGATAAATAAAATTACTAACAAAATTGGGTCTTGGTGCAACATGTATTTATCACTTGGAGGGAGATATATATTGGTAAAAATAGTTTTGGAAGGTGAAACTATTTATTGGATGTCACTGGAAGCTCTGCTCGCTCAGTTCTAAACAAAATTAGATCATTGATTTTCTAGTTTCTTTGGAATGGATAGTCAGACAAACACCGGTTGCACCTCTGTAGCTGGGAGGTCCTCTCTAGGCCAAAAAATAATGGGGGGTGGGGCCTCCGCAACCTCACTCATTTCAACTTAGCTCTGAACGCTATTACTCTGTGGAGGGTCTTAACTCAGGATAGTATTTGGCAACAGGTCCTTCGGGAAAAATATTTACATAACACCACATTGGTCAAATGGATTAGAAGGCCATCACTTATTAGAAACTCTGCTTCAAAGATCTGGTCGAGTCTCATTCGCGCGCTCCCCTCATCAACCATTGGCTTAGTTGGTTCCCTGGAATAGGTCATCTAATTAATATTGGTCGTGACAGGGTACTAGGCATTGGGGACGCCTCCTTTCTCACTGAAGAACTATTAATCCGACTACAACAAAAACAGATCACTATGCTTGCTCAAGCATCGCTTTCGAGGAATCCTTACACCGTTACTGAGGTGTGGCGAAGCAGCACGCATATGGAACTATCTAGTGAACTTGTAAATGAATGGGAAAATTATACAAAGGCGCTGAGTGGGGTGGGGATTACCCTCCAGGAAGATTCCGGGGACAGTTTGATATGGACCAGTGGCGACGCATCTAGAAGGATGTCTGTCAAGAATTTCTATAATGCCATACTTACTACTCAAGGGTTACCGAGCTGGAGTGGTTGGAGGGTTCAAGTTTGGAAATGGAGACTATAATTAAAAATTGTTCTCTTCTTCTGGCTGGCATCAGAAAACAAGATCCTTTCATGGGACGTCCTGTAGAAAAAAGGCTGGATGGGGCCGGGCTTATGCATCTTATGCAGAGAATTTGAGGAAGATATTAACCATTTATTTATCCATTGCAAATTCCCCAAGACCGTCTAGGCGATCTGCTCACATTTCCTTAAATTTACCTGCTCCTGGCGCGACAAGAATCTCAATGAGTGCATGGATTCGTGGCTTATTTGCAAGGATGCATCAAAAAAACTTCCAATCTTATGGAGATGGTATACTTGGAACGAACACAACAAGTCTTTGTTTGATGGGTAGATCCCCTCGGGTTGGGCTGTGCCATACAAGCCCTTAGGCACACTTACAAATCTTCCCACAATCATAAATTCCTAGGTGTTAAGATTGAGTCCAGATATCCATTTGAATGGATACTCATTGGATTTTTTTGATGGGGCTTCCACTGCAGGGGGATCAGGTTGTGGGGCAGGGGGATCAATTAAAATGGTAGAGGGCCCAGTTGTTAGATGGTTATTCAATTGTGGCGAAGGATCAAATACAAAAGATGAATTGGTGGGAGTGTAGGCATCTCTCTCCATTGCTAAGATCCTGGAAATTCAACATGTTCATATTTTGGGGCACTCTAAAATAGTTATTGAGTGGGTGAAACATAAGGGTACTCTTCAAGCCATCAATATTGAAGGGTGGACGCGCAAAATGCGGGATTTGGCGTCATCTTTTTAAGGCATTAGCTTCCAACACATCTTTAGAGAATCCAATGTGGAAGCATATTTTTTATCAAAGCAAACTCTAACACCTCATAGAGGAAGACTTACCTACTACTATTGGGATGGAGTGATGACGGGTCCCACACATCATGTACAATTTAAAAAAAAAACCTGTTCACTATTCTGCCTCTCATCAGTGGGATCTGAATGCTTGGGACTAGCTTTCTTTTATCCTTATGATTTTTTACTAGTCCCAATAGGTTTTCTTCCTTTGTACTTGAGTTTCTTTTCCTTGTCACATAGGACAATATTGCGGAGATATTTTTGGTTATTTGATCTGGGTTTTGTATTCAAGATAGAACTAGTTTCTATGTTTCCTGTTGTCCTGGCGATGTAAAAAATATATTACTAATATAATGTGCTAATTTTCTTTTGGAAACTACTAAAAAGATGTGTAGTTTGTCATCATAAATTATTGTTCTTGTACCTCAAGACAAAAGAATAAAGCTGGATAGGATTGTTACTATGCATATTGTGATGATAGTGGAAAACCAATGGCCACTAACCTAAAATATCAACAAAATGGAAAAAGTATAAAGAAGATAATAAATAAGTTTGGATATTGTAACTAGAAAACGTTAAAGAAAGTTTTTTTGTTGTTAGCATGAAGCAGCACACAAGAATGATCATAACCATTTTCACATTGAAATTGGTTATCTTCGGTTGAAATCCATGTAGACATACACCACATAATAAACACATAACACATAGAACCTATAGTTTAATAATGTTAGAACCATTCATTTATCATACACTCTTTTTTGTGTGATTAAGTGCCTTAGCATAGCTTTCAGCATTACAATTATGCTAGTTCAAGTAGAGAAGTACCTTACACAAAGGCTTGTAGCTTAAAATATTTTTGGTCTCCTCCAAAATTATTTTTGAATGAGTCCACAACAAAACAAACTGTTCCACAATTTTAGAATTTAACTTCTCCAATAAATATGTTCACCAAAGAGATCATTTGAAAATAACTTCCTTTACATTTCCGCTATTTCCAATTGCTCTTCACCCCTGAGGGCCTAAAATTTGGAGGACATGGGGGTGGGCTTTGATTCACTTATGTGTGCATGGGTCACGATATAATATCTCTAGGTGCAACCACACGTTCAACCACTACCTTAAAGTGCCACATGACTCAAAGTTTGAACCTTGTTCAATGGTGAAAAGATCCTCTCTTTCCACCATTGGATCCATCCCCTTTGGACCTCAAGAAAATTATACGTTATTGTGTAATAGATATTTATAATTAAATAAATAATATTAAAACCACATATTTTTTCATAAAAAATACATTTAAACCAACTCAAATTAAAATTAGTTATAAAAATCAATAATAAAAATATTACTTATAATAAATAAAACAATGAATAAAACAATGTTATTGAATTTTTTTATAATATATTTTCAATTCTAAATTATTAGAGACTTGTTAAAAATATATAGTATGTAAAAGACCATGCACACTTCTTTGTTTTTCATGATTGTAACATGAATTTTAATTATTTTATTTGTTTTTATTATATTGTGTGTTATTTTTATATACATATATAATATTAATATTAATATTATATATGTATTTTATTAAATTTAGTTAATTAAAATTTATATATTCATTAAAGTTTAAATTTAAAAGTAATGTTAAATTTCACTAATAAATAACAGTAAAATGAAATTTTATGAACTTAACAATCCATGATTTAATGTTAAATCTCACTAATAAATAACAATAAAATGAAATTTTATGATTTCTTATAAAGGTAATATATACAACTTAATAATTCATGATTTAATACAATTTATTCTTGATAATGATGATGATGATGATTAACGTCCACTAAGACCTAATTAGTCTATTGGACCTTAAGACAGTAAGTGATTACTTGTGATTTTTTAGAATTTTGTTTCTGTGCTAGAAAAGCATTAAGAGAAGCTTTCCAAGATCACCATACTTTTGTTGAGTTAAGAGGTTAGGAAGGTTAGTAGTGTGATCAATATTTTGAAAATGAGATCTAATATGGGTATAGGCTGGACAAATGTGAGAGAAAGTGCTTTTCATCTTCAACCTTCTTAGTGTCACAAAGGTAACACACTCTTTCATCCCATGGCGTTTTAGGGATTGACCAATGCCCAGTTTCACGAGAATTTGTTCTTATCTTAGCAATGTTTATTTTTTTCTTTGCACTTGGCAAAACAGATAGATAATTTTGATCTTCTAGATTAGGGTCGATTACATCTTTATAATACCTTAATTTTCTTTTTTCCTTTAACTCTTTATCACACCACATTTTTTCCTTAAATTTTGATTTGACATTTTTTTTAATAGTATTTTTATTCTGCAAAATGGTTTCTTCCAAGATTCCCCAATAATACTTGAAATGATTTTGAAAAACTATTATTTTTAAAAATTAAATCTTAAAGAGTATTTTCATAATAATTATTATTTTTTTCATCTCACCAAATTTTTAGTTATTTTCTTAATTTAATAGTTATCAAACTTGAAGAACCTGATTTGGTAGCCACCATCATATTTTTATAAATTAAAAGTAGTTAAAAGAAAATAACTTCTCTTCTTAAATTTGCTCTTTATAATAAATCTAGTCTAAATGTTCTACTTTTTCACTATTTCCAATAAAAATAAAAAAATAAAATGTTTAGCTAAAACCATTGTAATATAATTATAAAATTCATTTTATAAATTTAAATGGAATAATTCAATAACTAAATAAATTTAATTGCAAATTATTTCCCATATTGTTAAAAACAATTTAAGTTACAACCTATTTTTTTATTGATAATTTTTTTATGTAAAACTTTATTTATACATATATTTTTAAATAATTTTAATTATAACAATCTGAAAAAACAAATAATTAAATGTAATATGCTTCATATTGATTTTTTAAATTTAATTAAAATAAAAAATTAACCCTAAATATCAAATAACTCATCAAAATAATAACATTACAACTCTAAGTTAAATTTGATATATATAAGTTTTTGATTTTCTTACACCAACTCATTTTTATAATTTTTTAAACCAAAACACTATACAATGAAAATGCTTCCTTTTCCCATAGAAACACTAGATACAAGCACACATTTGAAAACCGAATGAATGGATGTTTTGGGGATATTATATTTTAAAACATTTCCATCTCTCTGTTTATTGTTAATGTGAGGGCTTTCATTTCACATATGACCACCATCTCTGCTTTGTCTAGTTTTGTTTTTCTGTTGTTAGCACGTATCGATCGATTAAGCTTCATATTCGGGATATATATATATATATATATATATATTGATTTTATCCAACTTCAAAGAAAAATGCCCGCGAGGAAACATTGTACAAGAGGATTAGCTTCAAAGTGAAATGTTCATGGGGAAACATTGTATAAGAGGAGTAGCTTCAAAGTGAAATGTCCGTGGGGAAACGTTGTACAAGAGGAGTGGTGTGCCAATTTTAGGCACCCAGAACCCTCAGTTCACCATTAAAATCATCTTAAATTCTTCTTTCGAGTAAACAATTCATAACCCCTTTTCCCCTTCTTTGTCATAGGTATTTGACTCTTTGAAATCATTTCTAGGTATTTCATATTTTGTTTGAAAACCTTGTTTTTGCGATATGAGATCTTTTAGAGTGGGTGATTTTGTGTGGGTTGTTGTAACTTGATATGGTTTTTGGTTGTTTATAAATCATTCCAAGACATCCTTAAATCAAATTCAGGCCACAAGTTGGCTCTTGGACTATAGAGGGCTTTCTTAGGGATAAATAAAACTCACTGCCTATTGTCACTAGGCACTAGAGTTCATCATTAAGCTCATAATACCTCATTTAAAAGTAAAGGATTGGGTAGACATGGTTGAGGATAAAAATGACAAAAAATTGGAATAAAATGACATTGTAATTCTCAGATAGTTCAAAGGATTATTCATCAGGCATCGAGTCTCGAAGAACATAGCATAAACTCAATAGGTGAAAGATGGAAGAAATGAGGAAAACAATAAATCTTAAACTCAAATATTGAGTAAAGAAGTCACCACTTCAACTAAGATGAAGAAACCATGAGTGTTGGGGCATTAGTTTGAATGAATCCAATGAAGTAAAGATTATGAAACTGAGCACTTAAAAGTGAATTCAGTTACTAATAATCTATAAGCAACATGTGAATATATGAACATATATATTGAAATGCAGAAAAAGGGTTGATTGAGATTCAAAATCCTTATTCTGAAACCTTATGTTTTGCACATATATTCTATACATCACAGAAAATATAAAACCAGTTGTACCACAATCTCGATTTTCACTTCAAAATACATAAAGCTAAAAGTTGCAAATCACTTAATAAGACAGAGAAGAGGTGGGAATACAAGAAACTTAATAAAATAACATGAAGGGAAAACAAGGCTCTATTGCATTCCATATATGAATCTAAGGAACAATCCCCTGGATCTAACAAATTTACACAAGATGATGGCCCCTCGAGCTTACATTAACATGTAGCCTTGCTACCAAAATATTTCCTAACCTATCCTAGAGTCACCTTCAATTGTTCCTTTATAATATTTCACATGCTTAATAACTGATTCCTTCAATTATGGAATTGGTTTCTCAGTTGTTGCCTTGAAATCTAGAACCAATAACACTATTTTCTAAAAATAGAATTAAAGATAGGGTTATGTTAGAGGACTCAGAATCTATCATTACGTGATGTCTCATTACATTAATAAAGAATCACGTTCTTCACATATAACTTTAATTGCTTTTGAATTTGCCATAATTTGCAATATTTTAAATATTCACTACCCTCTAAATTGATAGATATATGCATAACCATCTCCATGCTTCCTTTACTACCACCTGTCAACAATTGTTCCTTGATTTGCTTGCCAATGTAACAGGTTTCTTATATACAACCTTTGGAATCCCTAGCTAACTGCTTGTTACATACACCAAATTATACAAATACCACTAGTACTAGATGAACAATAACTGAATGTATATAGAAAACTAGGAAGGTAGCTTTTAATTCTTCAACAATTGTGTAAAAAATGACGCCAAGAGGTATTAGAAATCTACCAACATAAATATTTACTCTAGTAAGTGCATTCACAACAACAGAGCCTCCCAAAATTAGCATTGTTGTTAAACTGATGTTTTTCAAGAAATAAAATGCAAGGAAGACAATGTGTGCCACAGAGCCCCATCTAGCTCATATAATATTGCAAACAACATGTGCATACATAGCCTTTGTTTTTTATTTCAATAACTCTTTCTCCAGAAAGAATTACCTAAATCATAGCATCACTTGCATACCATAAAGGGCCACTAATTCCATACTCCCAAGCAACATTGGAACTTTACAAAATTGTTGCAGCCTACATACACTGGGATACAATTACAGATTGGAAAAGAAAGAAAACATATGTGTCGAGCCCTTGATTAATTGCATGATACCTCCAAACAGATTGGGTGTCCCATTTGGTATTGGGCGTTTTTGCTATTCCGACCACATGAAATTTGGGTGTATACCCTTCAGAAGAATGAATAAATTTCTCAAACAATTCAAAATTTTGCAAATATTCTTGCATGACATCCAATTGAGATCATTCTACTAAAAATCCATGTCGTGGATTTTGGAAATTCATTTTCGTTTGCCTGGAAAATGTGCCTGAAATACACTACTCGTTGACTATGCACGTGGGGGCCAACTGTGCAAT
>ML779106.1:299913-327926 GCA_009831015.1 Picea engelmannii | reverse complement strand
GGAAGAGAAAACAAGAGAAAGTAGTATGAGACCCGCTAGAAATTCAAACACTAGCAACAGTAGGAGACCCGTTGGACCCTCAGTTTTGAAAGTTCTAGTTTTGCGACAGTTAAAGTGTGTTGCAGAACAACACAACACACCACCAGAGGATCTGAGTGGTGGAAAGGAATAGATCCGAGTAACAATGAGGAATGCAGTTTTCCGCCAGCTGGAAGGAACAACAGAAAGCACCAAAACCTTCTAGCGAAAACCAAGAAGATGCAGAATCAAGAAGCTATAACAAATGGATCAAGAAGTCCCATTGAACGTTATAAGACAAGGAATTATGAAATAGGATCAGGCGGCTACAGATGTTGATGATGATAGTGTTGGCGATTCTATGATTACTGATATTGATATGGAATTTTTTCAATTGTAGAACCTTGAGCTATATTGACCTTGATTTTATGTACTGAGATTTGTATCTGTAATGTATCTAGTCTTAGCATTGTTTCCAAGGCTTTGATCAAACCAGTCGCGAAATGTAATTACAGAGCTTCCGCTCATCTGAGATCCGACTATTGTATACTAGCACTGATATCTGGGTAACGAAAAGATAAGAAATGCTATTTGGGGCCTAAAAATTTGTTTAATTGTGTGTGAATGTTAAGACCTTCATCTGCGCAAGTGTTATCTTTGTTTCTTTTACTTGTTCAGGTAATGCTTGGGAATACTCTCACTAGAGGAATGTGTCCATGGTTTATGCATCTAAATCTTTCATTCCAGTTATGTTGTATGTGTATAATATTTTATAATCTCATGCTTAGATCTATTTGGGTGGCGATACTCCCACCTAGGTGTTCTATTTGACTCCCTTCACTCTCACACCAATATCGACTGCGCTTCGGGTGAGATCTCCTTCCCTTGTGGAAGGTTGAAAGTACCAGCGTTGCTAGACTATAACGATGCCTTTGTTGGTAAATTCAGAGAACCCTGGTCTCCAATCTTGCACCAACAAATGGTTCTGTTGTCGGGACCTATTCTTTAAAGGGGAATTCTCTGTATAATTCCTTATTGGATCTCTAAATTAGATATTGAGAACTAGTGGGAACAACAATGTGACGAATTCATACAACAAGAGGTCATGTTGAGGAACAAAAGGTTTGAAGCCGTGAAGAGTTATTTCTTCTATTTGAATTCCATGAGTGTCCAATTTGAAAATTTTCGGGTCTAATTCCCAGAAGAAGTGTTCCAGTGGCTCCGCCATCTCCAAGAATCTCTTGAGCACAAATATTGGATCAAGAAGCGATACTATTGGAACACACCAAGCTTAGAAAGTCTTCACCAATTGGATAATCCGATCTGTCGGGTTGTAGAATTCTGGGTAAAGACCATAATGTATGGGTATATTATTGAATTTTCTATATTTCAAGAAGGTGCCCCAGGAATATTGTTGCAAGAGATTTCCTTGTGGATTAAGAAGGGATGATGTATGATTTTCTTGGAATGGCTGAGGAAACCCCATGCACATGAGGGGTAGGTGATTCGGGAAAAGGGTTCATGAATTAGGCTAAGAGAGGTTTCTTGAAGTATGGGGGGTTGTCATGAGAAGAGTGCTAGAGAGGAACGATCTCAAAAGAGGGATGTATTGATTGACAGAAGGTGGAGGAAACATATGCAGAAGGTGATGAAGAGACCAGATCTATTGTAGAAAGAAATTAGCCTTGATAGTAGTCATATGAGAGAACTTGAGGAGTTGCAAGAGTTGGAGACGAGAGGGAATTTGGTTAGCCAGTGGATGACAAAGATATTGTAAGAGATGAGTGAAAGTTTGAAAGGGAGATCAAGAAAGAGTTCTCATTATGAGGAAAAAGAATTAGTCATAACTCTCGAGGAAGTTGTGGGATCAGATCCTGTAACACCAAAAGACGCTGAATATCTGTAAGAAAAGACAATATTTCATTTTACGGAAACCCCCCTAGCAAATAATCTTATGACAATGACAAAGGAACCAACCATGAATCACCCTGTCCCTTGGTGCCTCCTATGAATCCTGTAAATTCCACACCAAATCCTGCAGTAGTTCCTATTTATGATAATATTTATAATCCTTTAAGTTTTAGTATAAGTGTTAGCACAAGTGTAGAGAATCCTTTTGTCCTATCGTAACCAGGTCCTTTAAGGTTTATTTTAATTGGGTTATCAAGTTTGGATCCCTCACCTGATACCCAAAATTCCAGGGTAAAGGGGATGAGGATGTCGAACAACACTGGTTCTTGTACAAAGCCATATGGAGATCTTGCAGAACCTTAGATGAAAGTAAGTTAGTCGATTTCTAGACCAACTTGAGAGGTTGGGCGTTGAAATGGTATATGAAGTCCATTGATCTTGGGAATTCTCAAGGATAAGCGTTTACCCTTCCTCAGGTCAAGAAAAGATTCATAGAAGAATTTTGTTTGCCGCAGTCAGAGAAGTAGGCTCTCTCTAATTTGTAGGACATTAAACAAAGAGATGGGGAATATTCTTGGGAGTACAACTAGAGGTTGAAAGATGCAATTGAGAGGTTGAAAAATCCTATTCACGAAGATCACTAGTGGGAGTGGTTCATTCAAGGAATATTGCTGTTGACACAAATATCATTAACACAACAAAGAATCACCACCTTGGGTGAGGCCCTAGAGTAGGCGATGAATATTGAAGTAATGGTAGGCTACCCCAGGAGCTTGCGCATGATGTAACGTGTGGAGGATACTAACATTTTGCAAATTTAGGGCAAGATTTTAGTGCTTACAGATAAAATTCAAGAGTTAGCTCTAACGAAAGTAAATTGACCATAAGTATGGTGCAAGGGTTGCTATATAGAAGGCCACACAATGATAGAGTGCTCAAGGTTGTGGGGTGGTGGACCAATGAACCATCCCATGCAACCCACGCCGATGGGATCGATGGGGGGTGTTGTGCAAATTGAAACAACAAATCCTTTTCATTCACCTATTCATGACCACACTTTTTCAAATCAGCAAGGGGCCAAAGAAATGGGTATTGCGAGATTTGTAGAACACATGGGAATCCTCCGAGGCATTGCCCAATCCTACATAAATACTCTCATGTCCCTAACACTGTACATTGTGAATTCTGTGGGTTGACAACCCATAATGTGAAAAAATGTTGGGCTTTGGATGCACTAGCAAACATATTGAACCATTCTACGTTTTGGGTCGACGAGGCTCCTCAAGGGTTTGGCGGAGGTCGTCGAGGTGGTGGAAGGTTTAGAGGAGTTTAGACTGACAGAAGGGGACCTGTTCATTGCTATAACTATGAGGAGAAAGGGCATCTAGAAAGAGACTATCCACTTCTGAGGAGGCCTTGGTGCACACACTGTAGAAACAATACCCATGCCACTGATGAATGTCCTAATTTGATTGCAAAATGGGAAGATCGTGCAAGGAAAAGAGGTTCCAATCTGATCAACTCAGAACCACGAGTGGTTGCAGGAGGGAAATAGTCTAATATTAATGTTATTATGAGGAGATACATAAATACTGGTGTTTATGCTGCTATCCCTCAACCTCGCTAGATTTAGAAAAATGCACATGTTCCTTGGTATTATCTAGAGAGAAATAAAGTGGTTTTCAAACATGTCGTAGAATTGTTCAGAAAAATGTCTGACACTATAGTGCAAAAGATGGTGAATACAGAGTTCAGACTCCACGAGGGATTTTCAGAGAACCCTGGATCGTCCTCAGTTCCAATAGATGGATCACATAATATTGTTAATTTGTGGTTGTAAATTTTCTATGATATCTTGGAGAATGAAAAACTTACCCAGAAATTGTGAAACAACATCAAAATCACTCTGGGAACTAGCATAAACTCATGGGAACACATTGTTGCTAACATTCTAGAATGAAATATTAGTCGAGTACAAAGAAGGAAGAAGAGGTCTGGTAAGGAATTCAGAATAAATTCTCATATATATGGTTATGAGATCAATGATACTATGCTAGACTTGGGTTCAGACGTTAAAATCCTACCCAAGAAAACATGGGAGGCAATGGGAACAACCATGCTATCTTATTCTCCCATTTAGTTGCGCATGGCCAACCAATACTGTATTTATCCTATGGGAAGGTTGGAGAACATCGAGGTGGATATTATAGGGTTTAAGACCATGGCATAATTTGAGGTCATTGAGATTATGGGGGAGAAGGACCTGTATCTGTCCTTGCTTGGAATTGACTGGGCCTACGACAACTATGCTATCATTCACCTCAAAAAGGAGCTCGTGATATTTGAAGCGGATGGAGTAAAATTCATCCAACCTTTGGATCCGTATGAGGGGACTAGGTATACAGAACCCTCTAATGAGAACATGGAACCAAACATCTTAGATCAAATGTATAATGTTACAAGAAGAAAATGGGTAGACTACATTAACAACACTAAAGATGAATCTGTGAGTTGGTGAAGTATTCAATCTGTAGGATAGGACTCAGAGGAAGCTTTTGAGAATTGTCAACATGGGAGATATGAAAACTTCTCCAGAAGGTGCGCAACCATTAGTGTCCATATGGATCGAGACTAAACTTAGAGAGAATCCAATCTATGATATTGTGTTTGAGTTACACAACGTTTTGGTTGAAATGGAGGAAAAGGTTGGGATAGATCGTAAAATATTGGCTTTAGATGTAGCCTTGTGTGCAACCCCATCTAGGTGGTGGGCGACACATAAAAGCACTTTTCCTTCATGGGAACAAACCAAACTTGCTATGAGGTATCATTTCATTCCTTCATCTCAGGGCCATTTGAAGAGTTCAAAATAGAAGTTGCAACATCACGCACTACTGTTCAGGTTGTACAAGGGGACAACCGATACAAGAGAGCACATTGCATAATGTATCAAAGTATGGACAATGACAAAAATACCTCTTCAATTTTGGGTGCACCAATTTGTTCATTCACTTGGACAAATTCCAACTTCCTGGTATGTACACGAAGAGATTAGATGACAAAACACTTGCTGGGAAGTACTCCATAAACAATTTTGCGAGGATTTCTCATTTTCAGGTAAGTCTCCCAAAATCACTTTAGCATTGCATCATACTAAAAAGATGTTGTTTACTAATGAACTCAAGGTTACCAGTCTTCCTATAGTTTATCCCGCACATGAGAATTCACTTTGGTATATCCCTACTCCTCTTTCTACCTGTCTACCTACGCATTGTAATAAAATTGATACAGACCCTAACGATCTAGATGACCTAGAAGACCTTAGGCATTTATCATTGATGGAGTCTGAAGGAAGTAGAGCTATCAAAAACACTTTCCCAACTGAAGCTAGAAGCTCTTACACCGAACCCTTGAAGTTGCATGAGGTAAACATACGTAGTAAAGACCTTCCCAAGATATCTTCTGTAGGTGACTATTGGGATGAGAAGACCATGAATGAAATCCAAGATTTATTGCATGAGTACGAGGACCTGTTCCCAAAAATTTTGTCTGACCTCAAAGGAATTAAGGGAAACCTAGGAGAGACGAAGATAAAGCTAAAAACTAGCACAAAACTTGTGAAGCATAGACCATATTGGTTGAATCCTCGAGTTAAGGAGAAAGTGAAAAATGATATTGATTGCATGCTCACAACAGGGTTAATATTCCTTGTTGACGAGGAGGAATGGATCAAACCCATCATAATTCAGAGTAAAAAGGGAACAAAGGATATCCACATTTGTGTCAATTACATGATCCCAAACTCTGCATGCATCCATGATCTATTCCCAAATCCCTTCAGTGAAGAATATTTTGACCAAGTGGTAGGTAAGGAAGCCTACCCCTTTACAATTGGATTTTTCGTCTATCATGATGTCCAGATTGCAGAGGAAGGCAAGAGAAAGACCACCTTCACTATTGAGTGGGGATCATTTGCTTACAATGTCATGCCTTTTGGGCTGAATAACGACCCAAATATATTTTCCTGGATAGTCATTACGACATTCCGCGACTTCATCCATAAGTTTTTGGAAGTCTACGTGAATGATTGGATAGTTTATGTCCTACTAAAAGAACATATTTATATGCTCTGGCTGATGTTTGAGCATTGTAGGTAGTTGCAAATTTCCTTGAACTTGAAAAAGTGTATATTCTGTGTACCCTTAGGGAATCTGCTTGGAAATATTGTGTGCAGAGAAAGGGTACTTTTTGATCCTGCAAAAGTTGCATACATCCTTAATATTCCACTCCCCATATTTGTAAAGCAACTATGATCTACACTGAGTCACATAGGATATTACCGTAGGTTCATTTGTAGTTATGCAACTATTACAACACCTTTGGAACAACTGTTAAAAATATTTGAAGGATTCCATTGGACTCCAGGCTACAATAAAGCCTTTGATGTGTTAAAACAAAAGCTTACTTCTACACCCATATTGACTTACCCTAATCTAGGAGGTTCCCCAGGCCCAAAAAATGCTCAAACATGAATGTTCTCAGAATTAAATGAAATCAATTCCATTGCGATCGACTCATTGCGTTGATTTCGACCATATATTTACTTTCTTAAACGGGCTTTGTATGCGAGAGTTATCGCACTCTGATCAGATTATCAAACAACAAAAAATTCAAAGGTCAAACTGGCAAAAATTCAATGTTGATGTCAACATGACATTACCAAAGCTATTTCATGATGCTGATGTGGTAGAGGCAGGTGATGAAATGTGGAAGAACAACTAACTGGTGAAGATGATGTAGGCATGGACCAATCCAGTATTGACACGTGGCATGTGGTTGGTCAAATGTGGTGGTTCCACGTGGCCTAGGCATGGAAAGCTAGGTGGTACCTAGTCATCAGTTGAAGTAAAATTTTTTGAAGGTCCATGGGTTTTGAACCCACAACCTATAGCCAAGCCAATGCCTTGAGGAATGGTCTGACACTAATGCGCCCACCATGTTTCTTATTAAATATAACCCACAATGTTATATTTAAATTGTAATGTATTCATTGGAGGGCGGATAGGGGATGGGGATAAGCCACAACCCGTGGTTTGATTCTCAATGTGACCGTCGTTTAGCATACAACCAGGGCCTGAGCGCCTTACTAAACCACCAACGCACGTTTAAAGGGGAGGTTACATGGTATCCGCCCCAAAAACCAGGAGCGTATCTATATGAAGGCAAGAGGTTTATTCCTTTGACTGAAGGTTCTATGCATATGCCCACGAAACCATGGGTTAGCACGATTTAAGGGCCAGCGCTTGGCCAAATTTAGATGCATATGACCAGTAATAAGGGGGTGTGAGCCTGATTTGGGGGGCTTAAGCCCGTGTTTTATGCAAAGTGGGTAATACTATGGTTTTGGGTATTTTTAATTGATTTATGCTTGATTTTTGGACTAGAATTGTTCTTTTGAGGATATTGTGGCCATTTAGAGGGGGATTTGATCCCAAAAAGAGGCCAGATCTTCAAGAGAAGTTGGGATTCTCTTGTGGAGCCTAAAAAATATATAAACTAGGATTTTTGAAGCTTGAGGGGAACTTTTTGATGAGGGTTTTTGAAGGGAAACTTTTATTTTTGGCCTTTTTCTCATGTTTTGAGAGGCATTTTTGTCATGTTCTTGAGAGGAGTTTGATGAGGCATGTATGAATCTGAGAAAGGAGGTCTTGCACAGTAGATTTGAAGCATGTTTTGTAACAAGAAAGAGCCAATGTAAATAGAATTTGAGCATTTGAAGAGAAATAAAGAGGTCCTCCACTTGGAAGCAGGCCCGAAGACGTAGCCAACGATTGGTGAACTCCGTTAACAAGTTCTTGTCTCTATTTCTTATTCTTGCTTGCTATTTTATTCTCTTAATTTGCAGCATGGTTTATAATGGATGAACTCTTTAATAATTAATGAGCATCAAGTAAAATTCATAATTGATATTCCACAACAATTAGTAAAGTTTATGTATTTCACATTCTTATCGAACCGATGCATAAAATACATTAAAACTAACTTGCAAATTTGTCAGTAAAAACTCACATTTTTGGATCATACCCGAATTGGCAGAAGGAGTTTCATGTCTATATTGATTCCAATGGAGTTGTGCTAGGTGTTATCCTTTTGCAACCAAGAGAAGGGAATATTGACCATCCTATCTATTTTTCCAGTTGAAAACTATGAAGCAAGAAATGTAGAGAGAAAGAATAAAACAGTATATTGGAATGTATGAAGAAGAGAAGTACAATGCAAAGGGAGATGGCTGAGCTAAATAGGCTCAAGAAAAACAAGAATAGAAAGTACAGTTGGCCAGGACAACTGGCAGTGTACAGTCAGTCTGTTGAGGTTACATTATATTTAACACTCCCTCTTAAAATCAATAGTTACAAACATCAGCACTGACTATGCCTAAGTGTTGTCTCTGAAAATCAAAAACCGATTTTCCCAGTGGCTTTGTAAAGATATTAACAAGCTGATCTCGAGAACCACATAATTGTAGTGCAATATCACCATTATTGACTAGCTCGCGTATGAAATGAAAACGAGTGTCAATGTGTTTGCTTTTCTTATGAAACACATGATTTTTGGATAGAGCAATTGCTAAAGTATTGTGACAGAAAATAGAAGTTGGATCATTTTATGTATGTGACATATCTTTTAATATTCTTCTCAGCCACATAGCTTGAAATGAAGCTAAGGTAACAACGACATACTCTGCCTCTGCAGAAGATATTGAAACAATTGGCTGCTTCTTTGATGCCCATGAGATTAGGTTCGAGCCCAGTTGAAAAACATGTCCGGATGTGATTTTCCTATTATCTAGGCTGCCTGCAAAATCACTGTCTGTGTAACCAGAAAGTTGATTATTATAAGATTTAGTGTACCATAAGCCAAAATTGAGAGTTCCTGCAACATATCTCAAAATTCGTTTTGCCATTTTCCAATGAGAATCTTTGGGGGATTCCATGAATTTGGAAACAAGGCTGGATGCATACATAATGTCGGGCCTAGTTGCTGTAAGATACAACAAACTACCTACTAAACTTTTGTACAGGGTAGAGTCCACTGTAGGACCTTCATCATTCTTGCTCAATTTTGTGCCTAGTGGTATGGGGGTTTTTGCTGGATTGCATTCTTCCATGCGAAATATTTTGAGGATGTCTGCTGCATACTTTTGCTGACAGACAAAAATGCCTTTGGCTGATTGATGAACCTCAATCCCTAAAAAATATTTCATTATGCCAAGTTCTGTCATCTCAAACTCAGATTGCATGGCATGTTTAAAATCTGTTAACTCAAGATTTTCCATATAGATCATGTCATCAACATATAAACATACAATCAAAATTTTATCGTGCTGATCTGTTTTGGTGTAAAAAGTTGGCTCATTTTGGCTTCTGCTGAAATGAATTTTGATCAGATAAGTGTCAATTTTTCTATACCAATCTCTTGGAGCTTGCTTTAATCCATACAAAGCTTTCTTCAACCGATATACTTTGGCTGGGTGCTCTTGGACTTCAAATCCAAGTGGCTGATCGACATAAACTTCTTCTTCTAAGAAACCATTTAGGAATGCTGACTTGACATCCATCTGGTATACTTACCATTTGTGTTGGGATGCTATGGCCAACAGAGTCCTTATAGTGTCTAATCTTGCTACTGGAGAAAAAGTTTCACCATAATCAATACCTGGTTGTTGTGAGAATCCTTTGGCAACAAGTCTTGCCTTGTGTTTTTCAATCTGCCCTTTTTCATTGAGTTTAGTTTTGTAAACCCACTTGACACCAATACTCTTCTTGTGACTTGGAAAATCAACAAGATCCCATGTCTTGTTCTTCTTAATGGAGTCAATTTCTTGGTTCATGGCTTGAACCCAATGTGGTTCCTTAGCTGCTTCCTTAAAAGATGTAGGTTGACATGACATTAAAGCAAAAATGTTGTGTTGTTCAAAGTCATCCAACTGCTGATGGATTTCTCTCAAACTTCGAGTTTTCTGATATTGTGGTTCAGAGAATGATTCTCTGTTGGAAGTCGAGTTATCCTGAGAATTTTCAGGTTGCCTTTGTACCTGCAATCTTGGAAGAATAGTTTGAGGTACTTGCTGTTCTGAATTTTCTGCATTTTCAGAACTTGACAGCATTGGATTTTGACTGTCCATCTGCTAATTTTCTGAATCATTCCAGAATTGATTTTCTAGAAATTTTACATCTCTGCTGAGAATTAGTTTCTTGGTGATTGGATTGTAAAGCTTGTAAGCTTTAGATGTTTCACTATATCCAGTGAAAATACATTTCTCACTTCTATCATCAAGTTTCTTCCTTAATTCGGAAGGTATGTGAGCGTATGCTATGCATCCGAATGTCCTTAGATGCACTACATTGAGCTTTGTACCACTCCATGTTTTTTGGGGAACTTTCATCTTTAGACTTGTGGTTGGTGATCTATTCAAGAGATAAACTGAGCATGCTACTGCTTCAGCCCAAAAAGTATTTGACAAACTTTTCTCTTTGAGAAGTGTTCTTGCCATATTCATTATGGCCTGATTTTTCCTTTCAGCCACTCCATTCTGTTGTGGAGTATATCTAGCTGTTGTTTGCATGATAATGCCTTGTGATTTGCGGAATTTTGCAAATTCTCTGGAGTTGTATTCTCCTCCTCCATTTGACCTGAGTGCTTTGATATATTTGCCACTCTGTTTTTCAGCTTCTGCCTTGAATTCTTTGAATTTTTCAAAAGTTTCAGACTTGTGTCTGAGAAAATAGATCCATATTTTTCTGCTGAAATCATCAATAAATGTTAGAAAGTAAAAGCTACCACCTATTGTCTCTATTTGCATTGGTCCACATAGGTCAGTGTGAACAAGTTCAAGATGTTGTTTGGCTTGATTGGAAGACTGTGGAAAACTAGTTCTCTTATGTTTTCCAAGTATGCAAGACTCACATGGGGGAATTTGCTCTTTGAAGATAGGAAGACCTTTGACCATGGAGTTCTTCTGAAGAAGACTTAGACTCTGAAATGGTAGATGTACAAATCTTGTATGCCAAACCATAGTTTCATTCAGGGTAGATGCACTCTGTGCATATGGTTGAATCAGGTTCGCAGTTATGAGGGTAAGGGGAAACATCCTATTTGGAGTCATATGGATTTCAAAAATCATTTTTCTGTTGGGGTATTTGTCATATATTTTGCAAGATGCTCCCTCAAAAAGTACTTTATAGACATGTTCAATGAGTTGTCCTACAATTAACAAATTATGTTTCAGATCTGGAACATGATAGACATTGTTTATGTCTTTGTTTACATTCTGTTTAGTAAGAATAGGAATAGTTCCTTTTCCTTGAACTTTGACTAAGTAATAATTTCCAAGTGTAATATCGGATGAGATTGAAGAATCAATGCATGAAAGTAAATCTTTGTTACCTGTCATGTGATTACTGCATCCACTGTCCAACAACCAGAGATCTTTAGGTTGTTGTTCAGTCTTGTGGCATGAGAGAAACATACCTCTTGAGTTTTCTCCCGTGTGATTTGACACATGTTTTCTGCCTGAGAGATGATTTTCTTTCTTCTTCCTGCATTCAGATTCATAATGCCCATACTTTTTGTAGTAATAGCATTGTATGATTTATTTCTCATTTGATCTTCTCCCTCTACCTCTTTGAGGCTGGAAATTTTGATGTTGATTTTGTTGCTGATGTCTTTGACCTTGGAAATTTTGATTCGGATATTGTTGTCTGTTACCTCCACTAGAGTAAGGGTTACTTTGATTTATACCTCTTCCTTGGTGACCTCTTCTTCTTCCTCTGCCTCTCCCTCTGCTGAAGGAGAATTGAGTTTTGAAAGAATTGGAAATTGACTCATCTGTGAGATGCAGTCTAGTCTCATGTGTCACCAGAGAACCAATTAATTCATCTGTTGAAAAACTTGATAGATCCTTGGATTCAAGGATTGCTGTTACAACCATTTCAAATTTCTTTGGTGAGCTTTTGAGAATTTTCTCAACAATTTTTTGATCAGTGATGGTTTCACCAGTCAATCTGATCTGATTCACTATGCCCATGACTCTGGTCATGAACTGATCCACATTTTCGGACTCTGTCATCCTTAGAGTTTTGAATTGCGTCCTCAAGGTCTGTAGTTTAACTGTTTTGACCCTGTCATTTCCTTGGTAGGAAGATTTAAGGATGTCCCAGGCCTGTTTTGAAGTACTAGTGCCTGTGATTTTTGAGAAAATCGAGTCATCCATAGAATTTTGAATCCAAAACTTAGCTTTATTTTCTCTGTTTCTCTGTGTTGCCGGAGAAATTCTCTACGGATTTTTCATGGCAGAAAGGGCGGCTGGATCTGGTTCCACATATCCAAGATCCACTGGCTCCCAGCACTCTTGTGCTTGCAAGAATGATCTCATCCGAAGAGACCAGAACTCATAGTTCTTTCCAAGTAGAATCGGACCCTGAGTTGGTGCTAAGTTGCTAGACGACATATTTTTTTAAAAAAATCTCAGAAAAAATAGAGGGAAATTTCATATTTACCTCCGATTGCCAAAACCTTGATTGTCGATGAGAGCTTATCGACCTTGAATTGGCCTTTGTCACGGTGCAATGTGACCACGCGCCTTGTGTTAAAGCGCTACGGGATTTTCTGGTTTTTTGTTTTTCAATTTGCCGAAATGCGAAGGTTGCCTTTAGACAATTTAATGGTCCAGATATTGCTGTGATCTGACGATTCAGATCTTATCGGGATATCGCGAATCAGGACTTTGTGAACCCTGATGACGAGCTCTTCTGACTCCTCGATTCCCCGATCTTCGATTTTCCGATGGTGCTTTCCTTTCGGGACTTTCTTGATTCCTTTGATCTCCTCCACGCGTCCCAACAGATGGACGGTTCAAGTCTGCTTTGGTGGTTTCACCGTGGAGATTCTCGATCCCTCGTTTTGACGAGATGACGTCAGCTGGGCCCCAAAATGGAGCTTTCCTCCTGTTAGGATTTCGGACTTCGCAGTTCCGAAATGCTCGTGTTTCTTGTCTTCAGGATTCGTGCAACGCCGAATCTCGATGTGCTGATGGCCCTTTCCTTTTCGGGACTTTTCTCGAGTGCTTGGATTTACGCCACGCGTCCTCTCAAGTTGGACGGTCCTCGTCATTTCACGATTTTGTGACTTGCGACTCCAAAGTTTCTGTCAACTTGAAACCTCGGTCGCCGATATTGCAATGGTTTCCTTGATGTCCGCCACGTGTCCGAACAAATGGACGACTGTGATTTTATCGCTATTTCGTGAATCGCGATTTCGCAAGTTTAGAACTCTTGTTGCGACAGTCTTTCAAAACCGCGAACTACGATATGCCGATTTGACGACACTTGGATATTGTTCCACTTGTCCTCTGAGATGGACGGCTCATAAGTCCTCTCGTGATTTCACGATTCTTGATGTCAAGATTTCGCGATATCACGTATTGGAGTTTTGGAGTGCAATCACCTTTGCTTGTCCAACTCCTAATTCTCGATTTTGCGATGGGATAAGATCGACAACTCATGATCTTTCTCGATCCAACGGTCCAAAATGACTCGTGATTTCACGATTCGTGAATTCTCATGCCAGTCTTCTGACCTTTACACCTTGTGAGTCAATGAAATGCTGAGATCTCACCACGTGTTTCTTGATGGATGCTCCAGATGATGTCAGGATTTCATGACTTCACAAGTCGAAATTTCTCCTATGCTCTTCAGAGGACTAAACCTCATGCAGTTTCTTGCTGATCCAACAGTTTTTGGTCCTCTGCACCAGATCTAACTGTTGAAATTCTTTTTCCTTTTCCGCACTCTGTTCGTCCCTTCTGAACTAGTTTCCTGCTCTGGATCTGTTCACAGGACAAATCTTACGGCCTCAGTGGCTGTTCTTTGCACATGAGATGCGTTCTTTTCTCCCGTGGAAGAAAGATTCGTGAATCTTTCAAAGATTTGAAAGAAATACACGGATTCTTTGATCACTTCTTCAATCTTTGACAGATTTAAGCGAATTTCGAAAAACTTTAAATGATTCTGCCTTCTGCAGGAATCTTTAATTATTTTGAATGAATTCTTCGAGTTCTTTAAATGTGCTTCCATCCTGCAGCTCTTCTTCGTGAATCTTGATGATTCTTGAAAAGATTACAAGAATCTTTACTATTTCTTCTTCTGCACTTTCTTCTTCCTCGATCTTTCGAGCATTGTACGCTCTGCCTTGTCGCGTGAGCTTCTTACGCTGATCTTTGAGCATATGAGCGTACATCTTCCTCGTGGAAGTTTCCTGCGAGGATCTTTCAAGAGTATGACGGAAAACTCTCCAAGCCTTGTGAAAAGTCTGTGTCAAGAATGCTCTCAAGATCCATGTAAGCTCTGCGCTGTTTGAGGATCGTGTTGCTCTCTATCCTCTGTGAAGATGCTTACTGCTGTAGCTCAGATACCATGATAAATTCTGAAGCAATAAATGCAGAGAGAAAGAATAGAACAGTATATTGGAATGTATGAAGAAGAGAAGTACAATGCAAAGGGAGATGGATGAGTTAAATAGGCTCAAGAAAAACAAGAATAGAAAGTACAGCTGGCCAGGACAGCTGGCAGTGTACAGTCAGTCTGTTGAGGTTACATTATATTTAACATGGTTGAATATAGACGGATTTTTGGTACATTGACTGTTCTACTTTTTTTTTGTGGAATTGGATACCTGTCGATCAGAACTAGGGTTTTTTCTTTTTTCGTTTGAGGAATTGCAGTTAGAGATCAAGGTTTTCTGGCTCCGGTGCCATGGCTGTAGGTAGCGCCCTGATCACCATGAAGGAGGTCCCAACGGTGAGTGCCACTGCAGAAAAACCACAATTTTTTCTGTTATTTTATGGATATTTTGGGCCTTGTCTTTGTACCCAATTTTTGTTTAGTTGAATTAATATGTAATTTTGGAAATATATGTTGAATAATGAAATTTAATATAATTAAATAACTAAATACATAAGTAATAGCATTAATGTTTATGCAACATTACAATGATAAAAACAAAGAAAAAATAGACTAGCAAAAAAAATAGACTAGCACATTCATTTATTTTGTGTGACTACTAAGAATATTCCAGCCATATTTAATCCTGTCGATAGAAAACTTATTAAGCACTAAACCCCTATTAAATCTGCCCATTGTCAATAGGTGTACGCCTTCAACGTAATAATTAGTATTGTTCATCCAAAAAATTTTAGCATAAGACTTTGTTCTAAGGAACCTAGAGAGAATAACAATGGCTTCATAATAACTCTATCATAGTCAAGTGATTGCTAGAATTAGTAAGATTTTCCATTCTTTTCAAAAGTAAGTCCACTACTAAAAAGCAAGTGAAGTGATGTGGTTGGATCAAGTTTACACATGCTTGGATGTAACTAGGGTTTTTTGAACTTGGAACTAGGTGGGATTCACCATGGTACATCAATGGAGGTCTAGCAACTACTGACAAGATGAGTATGTTACAGAAGGAGTCTTGCTATGAACCTTCCTTAAGATGCCCATTTCTGGAGTTTTAGAATCGGCCTCCTATTTTACTAAACCTTAAGATACCTGTTTTCTTTATTGTCGGTTTTGTATAACTTCCTTTTTCAGTCCTATGTCATAACTTGTGAAACTACCGACAATGCTTACAATATCTTTCAAGGAAGTCAGGCATTGAACTTGTTATCTCTGGATGAAGTTGTTTTTGTAGAACTTGCCCTCCTTTTTCGGAACCTTGTATGCCTTTGTCAGCTCTTTGTCTTAAGTTATTGTTATAATCCTTTTTTTGTCTTACTCCTTTTGGTAACTAAACCGAGTCTAGGGAGGTCTCTTAGAGTCACTCATTATCCCCTTGATTTCCACGACTTAGTGACCTGTTTTTTGATAAGTCTTATCGATTTTACTATCGATCATTGGACTTTGTATCCTTTCCCTAACTTTTTTCCAGTCTTTGACTTGTGTTCCACTATTATTAAACTCCTTCTGAGCTGCTTATTGGCACTATGGGATCGAAAGTGAATGTTGACCCTCTCCAAGATGTCACTTCTCTGATGAACCCCTTAGACGAAGCAGAGTGGCATATGGAAGGGATTTTCAAACAAGCAGACTCTGCCGAAGTTTTTTCTACTCTTCCTCCTCGCCTGAGCTATAAGTTTCCTCTTTTCACTGGCATTGACACTCCTCCACTGCCTACTTCTCCTGTCTCTTTTTCGAAACCTTCCTTTCCTCCAACTCGTGCTTTTAGAGAAGGAACCCAAGTTGTGTCTAGTCTACTGCAACCTCCTCCTCCTCCTTCTGATTTTCTTCCTCGTAGAGATGACAAAGTGGAAGATTCAAATGACAGAACTAGGAGCTTTCAAGTCAACATAAACCAATTGGGAGTAGGAAAGAGGGTGTGGAGGCCAAACAAGAAAGTTTGGAGGATGGTTTTAGGGGATGATGTGGGCCTCGAAGAAATTTGCAGACTTGCTCTGTGTGGTTTGGTTGGTCGCCTTTTGTTGGGGCTCAGAAATGTCCTATTTCCATCCATCTTTCCCTTCATCATTCTCCACATTTGATCGCCCCATTAACCTTTCGTGATATCATTTCCATAAATATACTTGGGTTTCACCTTATTGTTCTCCACTTTATTCATTTTAGTATTTAAAAGGAATTTTTGATTAAATGTTGAAAATCAACATGTTTTCATATATATCTAAAATATGTGTGAGCTTTGTAATGTGTAGGAATATGAGAAGGATTAATTCAAAAGGACTTCTGGAATACTTCCTCCACCATTTCAAGATTTGAGGAGATAATTCAAGTCCATTCCAAGAAGAATATCATGGAGATTTGGTTGGAATATCTTATCCAAGATATATGAGAGATATGTGTGAGGAATTTAAGGGATTATATTTTGTAATAATAGTAAATAGGTTGAGAGAAAAGTGGATTTGTAATAATGAGATGGTTATCTTATCTTCAAGGATCTCATGTATAAAAGAGAGTGCTCTCTTTTCGTGAGGATTCAAGTAGAAGAGGAATTAGGATGCAGTTAGATTATGTAATTAGAATCAGAGTAGTCATTAGGATTTGAAAGAGAGAGATTCTTAGCTTTGATTCATGGTTTTGGTTTTCATGCTTTCATTATTCTTTTATAAAAGATTGATTTGATTGTTATAATATAAGATTGTTTCATTGGTGAGATCTCACATATGCTTTTGTGTCATTCAATTCTTCACATGTTGTATTTGTTTTTCCTTCATGTAGTTCTCCATTTCTAGATTACTTCCTTCAAGCAATTTCTCATTCTTAGAGTAATTTCATTTATGCAACTAGATTAATTCAAGTTCAGTTGTGTGTTAGATTAATGATTCAATTTCAGTTGTGTGTTAGATTAATAATTCAATCCAGTCGTTTGTTAGATTAATGATTCAATTTCAGTTGTAGCTTAAACATTAGATTAGATTAGTCCCGCTTCAATCTTGCATATAATTTGTGTGTGTTTCATCAGTTTATGAACCTTGGGTTGACAAATTAGATAGTTGGGCAATTACTACAACTCAATTAATACAACATTAGTTTCGACACAATATAACGACTGTTGTTCCCTTTTCACGATTGTTGTTCCTTTTGCTGTTCATTTGAATAGAGCGATTGTTGTTCCTTTTGTTACGATTGTTGTCCCTTTCTAGGGGTTGCATCTCTGGAGGACGGGTATTGAAAACGGAAGGTAAGAACCTACGTAGGCAATAAGGAAAACACTTGCGCCAATGCCTACCTTTGGATGATGCATAGAGGTTATAATTTAAGACATATTTAGAGCCCAACACCTTTCTTACTCCTATTTAGCAGATAGACCAGTCTCAGACTGGGTGTTACAAAATGGGGTCCCTATTCTTAGATATGCACAGGAGCTACTCTATCTTACCAAAGGTTGGATGGGCTTCATCTTCCAAACTCCGGAGGATGCCTCTCTTCTACTGAACATGTTTTGGGTGCTAGGAAAGAGCAGCTTAATGTTAAGGCGTTGGCGAGTGGATTTTGACCCACTAACTGAACATTTCCAACTCAGGCGTCTCTGGGTCCTCTTGCCTGGACTTCCTATTCATTTCTGGAACGAGGGTGCTTTGAAGGCTATAGGGAATGCCTTGGGGAGGTTCATCTCTTTGGATAACTCTTCCCTACAAAATACGTCAAGGAAAATGGGAAGAATATTGGTGGAAGTAGATATTCACGAGGGCCTCCCGGAAGTAATGGATATTGAGTGGCATGGGTGTCATATCAAACAGAGATTGGACTACCAAGGTATCCCTTTCAGGTCCAGCCTTTGGCATTGTACAGGTCATCTCTAGAGGGAATGAAGTGGCAAGATTTATGAGGAAAAGTCAGAGGATACCTTATTATAGGAAGACCCTCCAGATTATATGATGGAAGTGGGATCTTTGGGTGAGATACCATTCCACTGCACAAATGCGACAGGACCTCCTTCAGAGTCCTTGGATTCCTTGTCGGGTAAGTTAAGTATTTTCTGCCCTACTCTCGATTCATCTTTATCCCTGTGGGAAAATGATGCTTTGGATAACTCAAGGTGGCTGTCACATGCTACCTCAGTTGTCAAAGGGAATGAGGGGGATACCGAACCCTCAGTTACTTTTAGGACACCTTTGGCACCTGTATCAGATGTGGGTAGGCCTGTTGTTATAACTATTGCTCCTATTACTGCCTCTTGTACTACTATACAACCCAATAGCCCCGCCCACTCTGTCCATCTTTCTGATCGTCTTGTGTTTAGGCTGAGGGATCCATCCCCTTCTCACCTTCCCCCTCCTACTATTTTTGTGGAACCCTTCATAGAACCCGATTGTAGAGAGTCTGAGGAAGATGAGAATGGCCTCAACACAGTTCTCGACTCTATGATCCCCTTTCTTAGAGAAAACAAAGAAGAATCAAAGATCCCTTTATTATTGTGGAAGAGGGATCTCGATCTTGTGTGATCTTCAGAGGCTGCTAGCTCAAAGACCAAGACGAAGAAGAAAGGGAAAGATTTTTCTTTGTCGAGGGGTATAGGACTAGAACTTTTCCCTCTAAAAATGCGAAGCGACCGAAAAAAACTATCACAAGCTGCTATAAAGACCACATAGAATGACTCTTCCTCCATTGATATTGCGCCTCTTAGAGCAATGAAATCCTTGGCGAGGTCAAAATGATGTTATTGCTCTCCTTGAATGTTAGAGGGATTGGAGGCACCCTCAAAGTTGCTTCCTTCCGTCGCCTGGTGGATCACACCCGGCCTAAGATTATTTTCCTCCAATAAACCTTGGTCTATGCTCAGAAAGCAAGGGACTTTTTGTATATTTTCCGACTGTCCTGGGCTGTGTGTTCCATTAATTCTATCAGTAATTTTGGGGGCCTTCTAGTTGCTCAGGATCCTAACTTGTTCTAGATGGTTTCTTATCTTATGTTAGGTGACATTCTTGTTACTGGTAGGATTAATTTACATAATTGAGAATTATCTTTACTAAATGTCTATGGCCCTTGCTCAACCAAGAAAACTTTCTAGAATTCAGTGGAAAACAACGGTATCCTTTCCATCAAGAAATTGATCCTGGTAGGGGACTTTAACCTCATTCTTTCATCTATTGAGACACGGGGAGGAGCCCGTGAGAGAATTATTGATGAATACTACAAAGAACTGCTCCTTTCCAAAAATTTAGTTGATATTAAACCATCAAAGCTGGTACCTACTTGGAGAAATGGAAGTTGTGGACATGAAGCAATATCAAGGTGTCTAGACAGGGTTATGGTCTCAGGGGATCTTCTAAATGAAATCGATTTCTACAGATCTTGGGTTGAATACCCTTTCTTCTCTGACCACGCACCAATTTTTAGGCAGCTGGAATTACTGCCAGACTTCAAACTTTACCCTTTTAAGTTCAATGCTCATTGGATCGATGAATTGGATTTAAAAAAAATTGTTATTAAGGTGTGGCAAGATACTGTATTTCTCTCTGAAAGGAACATTCAAAGACGACTGATTTGGAAACTTCAAGTTTTAAAAAGACTTACTAAATGTTGGCATTTAGAGAAGGTGAAATTAAACAAAGCAAAGTTGATAGAGTTAGAAGTTGATATTAAAGAGATCATTATTCTTCTGGCAGGAGACTCGACTAATCTAGGAGAAGAATAATCTCTTCGACATTTGGAGATGGAAAGAAATAACATTTAAAGACAAGAGGAATAATAGTGATGGTTAAGGAGCAGAGCACTGTGGCTGGCTCATGGAGACAACAACACTTCTTTTTTCCATATTATTTCCAATCACAACAGAGTCAGAAAGCATATTTTGGAGATCAAAGGAGACAACGGTGAACTTGTCAATAATAGTGATGCTTTAAAATTAGAAGTAGTCCACCATTTTAAAACGTTCTATAAAGCATCGAATTGCACAAATGTAGAGGAATAATGTAAATTGATTGATCATCACCCTAAAATAATCGATGATGAAGAGGCAAGGTTACTATTTAGACCGGTTACTATGGAGGAGCTAAAATCAGTTCTATTTCACTTCAAAAAGGAAAAGAGCCCGGGTCTAGACGGGTGGATGGCCGAGTTCTTCATTAATTTTTTTGATCTGGTAGGGTAGGATCTCTTAGTGATTGTGGAAGATACGAGAAGTTTAGGTTCTATTATGGGAGGCCTAAATTCCACATTTCTAACACTGATCCCTACAATGAACAAACCTTCTTCCTTTGACGATTTTCTCCCCATATCACTGTGCAACTTATGCTACAAGGTTATTTCAAAATTTTTAGCCAATCGCATTAAACCTCTTCTTTCTAGATCAATCTCCAGTGAACAGATGGAGTTTCTAAAAGGAAGGCGCATCCAATATGCTATTGGCACAACCCATGAAAGTCTTCATAGTATCAAGAAAAAAAAATGAAATCCCTCGTTCTAAAGTTAGATTTAAGGAAAGCTTACGATTGTGTTGACTAGGAGTTTCTTAGACTGATCCTTCTTAAAATAGGATTGGGGATCCACATGACTAAATGGATAATGTCTTGTGTTACATCCTCTTCTTTTGTTGTTCTCATCAATGGAGAGGCTATATATTTTTTCAGAAGCGGCAGGGGTGTCAGGCAGGGATGTCCATTATCCCCCTTACTTTTCATCCTCATGATGGAAGGTCTCAGTAGATTACTAAAGCACAGCTTAGAGGAAGGGCTTATTACAGGGATTAGGATCTCCAGGTTGAAAAAATTCCTTCACCTCTTATTTATGGACGATGTCCTCATTCTGTCCAAGGCTAGTATGATCGAATGGAGAGTGATAGGAAGTATTATCAACCTTTTTTGCAAAGCTTTGGGACTCTTGGTGAACATTAAAAAATCTACAGTACATTATGAAGGACTCTCGGTTGTAGAATTGAAAATTTTTAAAACTCTTTTGCCTTATAATTTTATCGACCTCTCACTTGGGTTCTGTTATCTGGGCTATCTCCTCAAGACTGGAACCCATCGATCAACTGACTCGGATTGGTTGATAAATAAAATTACTAACAAAATTGGGTCTTGGTGCAACATGTATTTATCACTTGGAGGGAGATATATATTGGTAAAAAATATTTTGGAAGGTGAAACTGTTTATTGGATGTGACTGGAAGCTCTGCTCGCTCGGTTTTAAATAAAATTAGATCATTAATTTTCCAGTTTCTTTGGAACGGATAGTCGGACAAACACTGGTTGCACCTCTGTAGCTGGGAGGTCCTCTCTAGGCCAAAAATGAATGGGGGGTGGGGCCTCCGCAACCTCACTCATTTCAACTTAGCTCTGAACGCTATTACTCTGTGGAGGGTCTTAACTTAGGATAGTATTTGGCAGCAGGTCCTTAGGGACAAATATTTACATAACACCATATTGGTCAACTGGATCATAAGGCCATCACTTATTAGAAACTCTGCTTTGAAGATCTGGTCCAGTCTCATTCGCGTGCTCCCCTCCATCAACCATTGGCTTAGTTGGTGCCATGGAACAAGTCATCTAATTAATATTGGTTGTGACAGGGTACTAGGCATTGGGGACACCTCCTTTCTCACTGAAGAAATATTAATCTGACTACAAAAAAAACAGATCACTATGCTTGCTCAAGCATCTCTTTCGAGGAATCCTTACACCTTTGTTGAGGTGTGGTGAAGCAACACACATATGGAACTATCTGGTGAACTTGTAAATGAATGAGAAAATTATACAAAGGACCTGAGTGGGGCAGGGATTACCCTCCAGGAAGATTCCAGGGAAAGTTTGATATGGATCGGTGGCGATGCATTTGGAAGGATTTTTGTCAAGAATTTCAATAATTCCATACTTACTACTCAAGTGTTACTGAGATGGAGTGGCTGGAGGGTTCAAGTTTGGAAATGGAGACTATAATTAAAAATTGTTCTCTTCTTCTGGCTGGCATCAGAAAACAAGATCCTTTCGTGGGACGTCCTACAGAAAAAAGGTTGGATGGGGCCGAGCTTATGCATATTATGTACATAATTCGAGGAAGATATTAACAATTTGTTTATCCATTGCAAATTCACCAAGACCGTCTAGGTGATCTGCTCACATTTCCTTAAATTTACCTGCTCCTGGCGCGACAAGAATCTCAACGAGTGCATGGATTCATGGCTTATTTGCAAGGATGCATAAAAAAAACTTCCAATCTTACGGAGATGGTATACCTGGAATGAACGCAACAAGTCATTGTTTGATGGGTAGACCCCCTTGGGTTGGGCTATGGCGTACAGGACCCTAGGCACACTTACAAATCTTCCCACAATCATAAATTCCCAGGTGTTAAGATTGAGTCCAGTTATCCGTTTGAATGGATACTCATTGGCTTTTTTTGATGGGGCTTCCACTGCAGGGGGATCAGGTTGTGGGGTAGGGGGATCAATTAAAATGATAGAGGTCCCAATTGTTAGATGGTTATTCAATTGTGGTGAAGGATCAAATACAAAAGATGAATTGGTGGGAGCGTGGGCATCTCTCTCCATTGCTAAGATCCTGGAAATTCAACATGTTCATATTTTGGGGGACTCTAAAATAGTTATTGAGTGGGTGAAACATTAGGGTACTCTTCAAGCCATCAATATTGAAGGGTCGACGCGCAAAATGTGGGAGTTGGCGTCATCTTTTCAAGGCATTAGCTTCCAACACATCTTCATAAAATCCAATGTGGAAGAATATTTTTTATCAAAGCAGGCTCTAACATCTCCTAGAGGAAGACTTACCTACTACTATTGGGATGGAGTGATGACAGGTCCCACACATCATGTACAATTTTTTTTTAAAATCCGTTCACTATTCTGCCTCTCATCAGTGGGATCCGAATGCTTGGGACTAGCTTTCTTTTATCCTTATGATTTTTTACTAGTTCCAACAGGTTTTCTTCCTTTGTACTTGAGTTTCTTTTCCTTGTCACATAGGACAATATTGCGAAGATATTTTTGGTTATTTGATCTGGGTTTTGTATTCATGATAGAAATAGTTTCTATGTTTCCTATTGTCCTAGCGATGTAAAAAATATATTACTAATATAATGTTCTAATTTTCTTCTGGAAAAAAAAGTCTACTACTAAAAAGATGTATAGTTTGTCATCATAAATTATTGTTCTAGTACCTCAAGACAAAAGAATAAAGCTGGATAGGATTGTTACTATGCATATTGTGATGATAGTGGAAAACCAATGGCCACTAATCTAAAATATCAACAAAATGGAAAAAGTATAAAGACGATAATAAATAAGTGTGGATATTGTAACTAGAAAACATCAAAGAAAGTTTTTTTGTTGTTAACATGAAGCAACATGCAAGAATGATCATAACCATTTTCACATTGAAATTGGTTATCTTCGGTTGAAATCCATGTAGACATACAACACATAATAAACACATAACACATAGAACCTATAGTTTAATAATCTTAGAACCATTCATTTATCATACACTCTTTTTAGTGTGATTAAGTGCCCTAGCATAGCTTTCAACATTACAATTATGCTAGTTCAAGTAGAGAAGTACCTTACACAAAGGCTTGTAGCTTAAAATATTTTTGGTCTCCTCCAAAATTATTTTTGAATGAGTCCACAACAAAACAAACTGTTCCACAATTTTAGAATTTAACTTCTCCAATAAATATGTTCACCAAAGAGATCCTTTGAAAATAACTCCAAAATTTTGCTACAAAAGACAGGTAGATGGAAAACACTATTCTTTAAGATTTTGCATAGTTGGCTACTTCTCTATGTATTATTCATATTCTTGGGACTAAGCTATCCATGCACCTAAATTTCTCTAGTAAGAGTTCAGATTTCTATATTTCTCTCCAGAAATCTTTGGGTTTTCTACATGAAATTAAATCTATGTAATCAAATTTCAAGCTTTTATCAAGAAAATTATACATTTTTTTTTTCTCTTGCGGAATCGACAACTAGGCCGGGCTCGTTCTGACAGCTACCACTATAACCTCTAGATGTGCTATGGTGCCCACTACACAACACACAAGATAAGGTGAACTTGTAACCTCACATAACAAACTCCCTTTACATTTCCACTATTTCCAATTTCTCTTCACCCCCGAGGGCTTAAAATTTGGAGGACATGGGGGTGGGCTTTGATTCACTTATGTGTGGACATGGGGGTGGGCTTTGATTCACTTATGTGTGCACGGGTCACGATATAATATCTCTAGGTGCAACCACACATTCAACCACTACCTTAAGGTGTCCATGACTCCAAGTTTAAACCTTGCTCAATGGTGAAAAGATGCTCTCTTTCCACCATTGGATCCATCCCCTTTGGGCCTCAAGAAAACTATAGATTATTGTGTAATCGATATTTATAATTAAATAAATAATATTAAAACCACAAAAATTTTCACTAAAAAATACATTTAAACCAACTCAAATTAAAATCAGTTATAAAAATCGATAATAAAAATATTACTTATAATAAATAAAACAATGTTATTGAATTTTTTTATAATATATTTTCAATTCTAAATTATATAAAAATCAATAATAAAAATATTACTTATAATCAATAAAACAATGTTATTGAATTTTTTTTATAATATATTTTCAATTCTAAATTATTAGAGACTTGTTAAAAATATATAGTATGTAAAAGACCATGCACACTTTTTTGTTTTTCATGATTGTAACATGAATTTTAATTATTTTATTTGTTTTTATTATATTTTGTGTTATTTTTATATACATATATAAAATCAATATTTTTTTTTTTTTAAATAAAAAAGGGTACACCCTGCTATATTAAAGAGGCAAATTTTTTTTGCAAAATGTACAAAGAAGTATGCCTGGAGTTACCAAAACTGCTGTCGATAACCAGAAACCAGCATAGGTAAAACAAAGTAGCATGATGAAACCTAGAACCAAGTAGCATGATAAAACTTAAATAATGTAGCATCTGTCCTGCCCGAAGGAAACCAGGATAGATGTCTACAGTCCAAATATACATAAAACAGTAACAAAGTAAACTAGGAACCAAGAGCGTAAAAACCTAGGTGCCAGGTGGCCTGTCGACCTCGTCCTGCTGCCACGTGAACCCAACCGGGATGGCAAAAGCTTGCACGTAGAGGGGGCATTTCCGCTTAGCTGGTGCGTTGGAGAAAGCATCAAAGAGCATGTCCATACTCTGTCCCATGGTGCGGGCCCGATGCTCCAGGTCAGACAAGTGGTCACGAAGGTCAAACACAAGAGCCAAGTGCTCGTCCCGGAGGAGAGACCCATGCAAGCTGCCACCCACATCCACCGAGCCCGTCGCTCATCCCAAACCAACGTCGAACTCTCGCTGCTCCACAACCACCTTTGCACACGCCGTTCCTGCTTCCTTCACCTGAGTGTCACAGCTGCAGACAGTGTCATCACTAGGCCAGGGAATTTCTTCCACAATGCAGCCGGGGATGTAGTCGTCCTGTGCCGGAACGCGAGTGTGATTCTCCTGAAGAGTTGCCTCAGTGGCGCGGTTCTTTTCCACTATCGTCAAGTCCCCGAACGGGTCTTCCACCACAATGCAGGGTGGAAACTCCTCCTCCGCTCCAGCATCCTGCCCATCATTCTGGATATTATTCTTAGCATCACTACTGCAACCGGCTCCTGGCTCGGCTATGGTGGCGAGGAGCGCCCGCTTCTCTGCCCTTGCTTTTTTCCTTATGATGGAGGTCGCCATGGCCAAGGATCGCTCCAGCTGCTCTCTCCGACGCCTCTGTGCTTTGCAAGCATCCCAGGCCGCGCCACGTCGAGGTCTTCCTCTTTTCCTAGCCATGGGGAGAGAGTAGAGCGAATACAGTAAGAGGCAGGTGAACCAGGACGAAAGTGAATTTAGTTGCAGGGCGCGAGCAGGCTTAACCTGTCTCGTTTCAAGCAGAGAAAGAAACACCGAAAAATATGAGAGTCTGAGCGCGAAAAGAGCTGGGCTGCACCAGAGCAAACCAATGAGAATTAGAGCCGAGGCAGGTGCAACCCTGCTCTGTCCGGACATGAAGAAATTCATATAGCCAGGAGCCGAGACCAATTGCCCACATATAACCTCGCCCATCCTGAGTGCGCTGTGAATGTTAATGAGTGCGCGAGGGAGGAGTACATTCATCCTGTGTTTGCTGCAGAGGCCGCCCCCCATCGTTAATGTTGGCTTGTGGGTGGCGGCCCTCGGCATTTAAGCCTAGGCCGAGTGCGCCCCCAGCTGTCACCACATGGCCGCGTGGCACCCCATCCGTGGCTATATAAAATCAATATTAATATTATATATGTATTTTATTAAATTTAATTAATTTATAATTAAAATTTATATATTTATTAAAGTTTAAATTTAAAAGTAATGTTAAATTTCACTAATAAATAAACATTAAAATGAAATTTTATGATTTCTTATAAAGTAATATATACAACTTAACAATCCATGATTTAATGTTAAATCTCATTAATAAATAACAATAAAATGAAATTTTATGATTTCTTATAAAAGTAATATATACAACTTAATAATTTATGATTTAATACAATTTATTCTTGATAATGATGATGATGATTAATGTTCACTCAGACTTAATTGGTCTATTGGACCTTAAGACGGTGAGTGATTACTTGTGATTCTTTAGAATTTTGTTTCTGTGCTTGAAAAGCATTAAGAGAAGCTTTCCAAGATCACCATACTTTTGTTGAGTTAAGAGGTTAGGAAGGTTGGTAGTGTGATCAATATTTTGAAAATGAGATCTAATATGGGTATAGGCTGGACAATTTGAGAGAAAGTGATTTTCATCTTCAACCTTCTTAGTGTCACAAAGGTAACACACTCTTTCATCCCATGGTGTTTTAGGGATTGACCAATGCCCAGTTTCACTATGGAGCTCGTGAGAATTTGTTCTTATCTAGCAATGCTTATTTTTTTCTTTACACTTGGCAAAGATAATTTTGATCTTCTAAATTAGGGTTGATTACATATTTATAATACCTTAATTTTCTTTTTTTCTCTAACTTTTTATCACACTACATTTTTTCCTTAAATATAGTATCTTTATTCTGCAAAATGATTTCTTCAGCGATTCCCCAATAGTACTTGAAATGATTTTGAAAAACTATTATTTTTTAAAATTAAATCTTGAAGAGTATTTTCATAATTACTTTTATTTTTTTCATCTCACCATGTTTTTAGTTATTTTCTTAATTTAGTAATTATCAAACTTGAAGAACCTGATTTGGTAGTCACCATCATATTTTTATAAATTAAAAGCTGTTGAAAGAAAATAACTTCTCTTCTTAAATTTGCTCTTTATAATAAACCTAGTCTAAATGTGCTACTTTTTTATTGTTTCCAATAAAAATAAAAAAGTAGAATGTTTAACTAAAACTATTATAATATAATTATAAAATTCATTTTATGAATTTAAATGGAATAAGTCAATAACTAAATAAATTTAATTGCAAATTCTTTCCCATATTGATAAAAACAATTTAAGCTACAACCTATTTTTTTTTATTGATAATTTTTTTATGTAGAA
>ML779106.1:283350-295783 GCA_009831015.1 Picea engelmannii | reverse complement strand
GTGTTGCTATGTTTTCTCTGCAAAGGGTAGGGTAGAGAAAACAAGAGAAAGTAGTATGAGACCCACTAGAAATTCCAACACTAGCAACAGTATGAGACCCATTGGACCCTCAATTTTGAAAGTTCCAGTTTTGCGACAATTAAAGTGTGTTGCGGAACAACATAATGCACCAACAGAGGATCTGAGCGGTGGAAAGCAATAGATCCGAGTAATAATGAGGAATGCAGTTTTCCGCCAGTTGGAAGGAACAACAAAAAGCATTAGAACCTTCTAGCAAAAACCAAGAAGATGCAGAATCAAGAAGCTGTAACAGATGGATCAAGATGTCCCACTAAACATTATAAGACAAGGAATTATGAAATAGGACAAGGCGGCTACAGATGTTGATGATGATAGTGTTGGCGATTCTATGATTACTGATATTGATATGGAATTTGTTCAATTGTAGAACCTTGAGCTATATTGACCTTGATTTTATGTACTGAGATTTGTATCTATAATGTATCTAGTCTTAGCATTGTTTCCAAGGCTTTGATCAAACCAGTCATGAAATGTAATTACAGAGCTTCCGCTCATCTGAGATCCGACTATTGTATACTAGCACTAATATCTAGGTAACGAAAAGATGAGAAATGCTATTTGGGTCCTAAAAATTTGTTTAATTGTGTGTGAATGTTAAGACCTTCATCTGTGCAAGTGTTATCTTTGTTTCTTTTACTTGTTCAGGTAATGCTTGGGAATACTCTCACTAGAGGAATGTGTCCACGGTTTATGCATCTAAATATTTCGTTCCAGTTATGTTGTATGTGTATAATATTTTATAATCTTGTGCTTAGATCTATTTGGGTGGCAATACTCCCACCCAGGTGTTCTATTTGACTCCCTTCACTCTCACACCAATATCGACTGCGCTTCGGGTGAGATCTCCTTCCCTTGTGGAAGGTTGAAAGTACCAGCGTTGCTAGACTATAATGATACCTTTGTTGGTAAATTCAGAGAACCATGGTCTCCAATCTTGCACCAACAAATGGTTCTGTTGTCGGGACCTATTCTTTAAAGGGGAATTCTCTGTATAATTCCTTATTGGATCTCTAAATTAGATATTGAGAACTAGTGGGAACAACAATGTGACGAATTCATACAACAAGAGGTCATGTTGAGGAACAAAAGGTTTGAAGCCGTGAAGAGTTATTTCTTCTATTCGGATTCCATGAGTGTCCAATATGAAATTTTCCGCGTCTAATTCCCAGAAGAAGTGTTCCAGTGTCTCCTCCAGCTCCAAGAATCTCTTGAGCACAAAGATTGGATCAAGAAGCGATACTATTGGAACACACCATGCTTAGAAAGTCTTCACCAATTGGATAATCCGATCTGTCGGGCTGTAGAATTCTAGGTAAAGACCATAATGTATGGGTATATTATTGAATTTTCTATATTTCAAGAAGGTGCCCCAGGAATATTGTTGCAAGAGATTTCCTTGTGGATTAAGAAGGGATGATGTATGATTTTCTTGGAATGGTTGAGGAAACCCCATGCACATGAGGGGTAGGTGATTCAGGAAAAGGTTTCATGAATTAGGATAAGAGAGGTTTCTTGAAGTATGGGGGGTTGTCATGAGAAGAGTGCTAGAGAGGAACGATCTCAAAAGAGGGATGTACTGATTGAAAGAAGGTGGAGGAAACATATGCAGAAGGTGATGAAGAGACCAGATATATTGTAGAAAGAAATTAGCCTCGATAGTAGTCATATGAGAGAACTTGAGAAGTTGCAAGAGTTGGAGAGGAGAGGGAATTTGGTTAGCCAATGGATGACAAATATATTGTAAGAGATGAGTGAAAGTTTGAAAGGGAGATCAAGAAAGAGTTCTCATTATGAGGAAAAAGAATCAATCATAACTCTCGAGGAAGTTGTGGGATCGGATCCTGTAACACCAAAAGATGCTGAATATCTGTAAGAAAAGACAATATTTCAGTTTAAGGAAACCCCCCTAGGAAAGAATCTTATGACAATGACAAAGGAACCAACCATGAATCACCCTGTCCCTTGGTGCCTCCTATTAATCCTGTAAATTCCACACCAAATCTTGCAGTAGTTCCTATTTATGATAATATTTATAATCCTGTAAGTTTTAGTATAAGTGTTAGCACAAGTGTAAATAATCCTTTTGTCCTATCGCAACCAGGTCCTTTAAGGTTTATTTTAATTGGGTTATCAAGTTTGGATCCCTCACCTGATACCCAAAATTCCGAGGTAAAGGGGATGAGGATGTCGAACAACACCGGTTCTTGTGTGAAGCCATATGGAGATCTTGCAGAACCTTAGATGAAAGTAAGTTAGTCGATTTCTAGACCAACTTGAGAGGTTGGGCATTGAAATGGTATATGAAGCCCATTGAGCTTGGGAATTCTCAAGGATAAGAGTTTACCCTTCCTCAGGTCAAGAAAAGATTCATAGCAGAATTTTGTTTACCGCAGTCAGAGAAGTAGGCTCTCTCTAATTTGTAGGACATTAAACAAAGAGATGGGGAATCTGCTTGGGAGTACAACTAGAGGTTGAAATATGCAATTGGGAGGTTGAAAAATCCTATTCATGAAGATCACTAGTGGGAGTGGTTCATTCGAGGAATATTGCTGTTGACACAGATATCATTAACACAACAAAGAATCACCACCTTAGGTGAGGCCCTAGAGTAGGCGATGAATATTGAAGTAATGGTAGGCTACCCCAGGAGCTTGCGCATGATGTAACTTGTGGAGGATACTAACATTGTGCAAATTTAGGGCCAGATTTCAGTGCTTATAGATTAAATTCAAGAGTTAGCTCTACCGAAAGTAAATCGACCATAAGTATGGTGCAAGGCTTGCTATATAGAAGGACACACAATTATAGAGTGCTCAAGGTTGTGGGGTGGTGGACCAATGAACCATCCCATGCAACCCACGCTGATGGGATCGATGGGGGGTGTTTCGCAAATTGAAACAACAAATCCTTTTCATTCACTTATTCATGACCACACTTTTCCAAATCAGCAAGGGGCCAAAAAAATGGATATTGCGAGATCTGTAGAACACATGGGAATCCTCCAAGGCATTGCCCAATCCTACATAAATACTCTCATGTCCCTAACACTGTACATTGTGAATTCTGTGGGTTGACAACCCATAATGTGAAAAAATGTTGGGCTTTGGATGCACTAGAAAACATATTGGACCATTCTACATTTTGGGTCAATGAGGCTCCTCAAGTGTTTGGAGGAGGTCGTCGAGGTGGTGGAAGGTTTAGAGGAGTTCAGACTGACAGATGGGGACCTGTTCACTACTATAACTATGAGGAGAAAGGGCATCTGGAAAGAGACTATCCACTTCTGAGGAGGCCTTGGTGCACACACTGTAGAAACAATACCCATGCCACTGATGAATGTCCTAATTTGATTGCAAAATGGGAAGATCGTGCAAGGAAAAGAGGCTCCAATCTGATCAACTCAGAACCACGAGTGGTTGCAGGAGGGAAAGAGTCTAATATTAATGTTATTATGAGGAGATACATAAAGACTGGTGTTGATGCTGCTATCCCTCAACCTCGCTAGATTTAGAAAAATGTACATGTTCCTCAGTATTATCCAGAGAGAAATAAAGTTGTTTTCAAACATGTCGTAGAATTGTTCAGAAAAATGTCTGACACTATAGTGCAAAAGATTGTGAATATAGAGTTCAGACTCCACGAGGGATTTTCAGAGAACCCTGGATCTTTCTCAGTTCCAACATATGGATCACATAATATTGTTAATTTGTGGTTAAAAATTTTCTATGATGTCTTGGAGAATGAACAACTTACCCAGAAATTGTGAAACAACATCGAAATCAATCTAGGAACTGGCATAAACTCATGGGAACACATTGTTGCTAACATTCTAGAATGAAATATTAGTCGAGTATAAAGAAGGAAGAAGAGGTATGGTAAGGAATTGAGAATAAATTCTCATATATATGGTTATGAGATCAATGATACTATGATGGACTTGGGTTCAGACATTAACATCCTACCCAAGAAAACATGGGAGGCAATGGGAAAAACCATGCTGGCTTATTCTCCCATTTAGTTGCGCATGGCCAACCAATACTATATTTATCCTATGGGAAGGTTGGAGAACAACGAGGTGGATATTGTATGGTTCAAGACCATGGCATAATTTGAGGTCATTGAGATTATGGGGGAGAAGGAACCACATCCTTCCTTGCTTGGAATTGACTGGGCCTACGACAACTATGCTATCATTCACCTCAAAAAGGAGCTCATGATATTTGAAGCGGATGGAGTAAAATTCATCCAACCTTTGGATCTGTATGAGGGGCCTAGGTATATAGAACCCTCTAATGAGAACATGGAACCAAACGTCTTAGATCAAATGTATAATGTTACTAGAAGAAAATGGGCAGACTACATTAACCCCACTGAAGATGAATCTGTGAGTTAGTGAAGTATTCAATCTGCAGGAGAGGACTCAGAGGAAGCTTTTGAGAATTGACAACATGGGAGATATGAAAACTTCTCCAGAAGGTGCGCAACCATCAGTGTCCATATGGATCGAGACTAAACTTAAGAAGAATCCAGTCTATGATGGTGTGTCTGAGTTACACAACGTTTTGGTTGAAATGGAGGAAAAGGTTGGGATAGATCATAAAATATTGTCTTTATATGTAGCCTTATGTGCAACCCCATCCAGGTGGTGGGCGACACATAAAAGAACTTTTCCTTCATGGGAACAAACCAAACTTGCTATGAGGTATCATTTCATTCCTTCATCTCAGGGCCATCTGAAGAGATCAAAATAGAAGTTGCAACATCATGCACTACTGTTCAGGTTGTACAAGGGGACAACCGATACAAGAGAGCACATTGCATAATGTATCAAAGTATGGACAATGACAAAAATACCTCTTCAATTTTGGGTGCACCAGTTTGTTCATTCACTTGGACAAATTCCAACTTCCTGGTATGTACACGAAGAGATTAGATGACAAAACACTTGCTGGGAAGTACTCCATAAACAATTTTGCGAGGATTTATCATTTTCAGGTAAGTCTCCCAAAATCACTTTAGCATTGCATCATACTAAAAATATGTTGTTTACTAATGAACTCAAGGTTACCTGTCTTCCTACAATTTATCCCGCACATGAGAATTCACTTTGGTCTATCCCTACTCCTCTTTCTACCTGTCTACCTACATATTGTAATAAAATTGATACAGACCCTAACGACCTAGATGACCTAGAAGACCTTAGGCATTTATCATTGATGGAGTCTGAAGGAAGTAGAGCTATCAAAAACACTTTCCCAACTGAAGCTAGTAGCTCTTACACCGAACCCTTGAAGTTGCATGAGGTAAACATATGTAGTAAAGAACTTCCCGAGATATCTTCTGTAGGTGACTATTGGGATGAGAACACCATGAATGAAATCCAAGATTTATTGCATGAGTACGAGGACCTGTTCCCAAAATTTTTCTCTGACCTCAAAGGAATTAAGGGAAACCTAGGAGAGATGAAGATAAAGCTAAAAACTGGCTCAAAACCTGTGAAGCACAGACCATATTGGTTGAATCTTCGAGTTAAGGAGAAAGTGAAAAATGAGATTGATTGCATGCTCACAACAGGGTTAATATTCCCTGTTGATGAGGAGGAATGGATCAAACCCATCATAATTCAGAGTAAAAAGGGAACAAAGGATATCCACATTTGTGTCAATTACATGATCCCAAACTTTGCGTGCATCCATGATCTATTCTCAAATCCCTTCAGTGATGAATTTTTTGACCAAGTGGTAGGTAAGGAAGCCTACCCCTTTACAAATGGATTTTTCGGCTATCATGATGTCCAGATTGCAGAGGAAGGCAAGAGAAAGACCACCTTCACTATTGGGTGGGGATCATTTGCTTAGAATTCCATGCCTTTTGGGATGAATAACGACCAAAATATATTTTCCTGGATAGTCATTACGACATTCCACGAATTCATCCATAAGTTTTTGGAAGTCTACATGAACGATTGGATAGTTTATATCCTACTAAAAGAACATATTTATATGCTCTGGCTGATGTTTGAGCATTGTAGGTAGTTGCAAATTTCCTTGAACTTGAAAAAGTGTATATTCTGTGTACCCTTAGGGAATCTGCTTGGAAATATCATGTGCAGAGAAAGGGTACTTTTCGATCCTACAAAAGTTGCGGTCATCCTTAATATTCCACTCCCGATATCTGTAAAGCAACTATGATCTACACTGAGTCACATAGGATATTACCATAGGTTCATTTGTAGTTATGCAACTATTACAACACCTTTGGAACAACTGTTAAAAATATTTGAAGGATTCCATTAGACTCCAGACTACAATAAAGCCTTTGATGTGTTAAAACAAAATCTTACTTCTACACCCATATTGACTTACCCTGATCCAGGAGGCTCCCCAGGCCCAAAAAATGCTCAAACATGAAAGTTCTCAGAATTGAATGAAACCAATTCCATTGTGACCGACTCGTTGCGTTGATTCCGACCATATATTTACTTTCTTAAACGGGCTCTGTATGCGAGAGTTATTGCACTCTGATCAGATTATCAAACAACAAAAAAGTCAAAGGTCAAACTGGTAAAAAGTCAATGTTGATGTCAACATGACATTACGAAAGCTATTTCATGATGCTGATGTGGCAGAGGCAGGTGATGAAATGTGGAAGAACAACTAACTGGGCAAGATGATATAGGCGTGGACCAATTCAGTATTGACACGTGGCATGTGGTTGGTCAAATGTGGTGGTTCCACGTGGCCTAGGCATGGAAAGCTACGTGGTACCTAGTCATCAGTTGAAGTCAAAAAGTTTGAAGGTCCATGGGTTTTTAACCCACGACCTATAGCCAAGCCAATGCCTTGAGGAATGGTTCGACACCAACGCACCCACCATGTTGCTTATTAAACATAACCCACAATGTAATATTTAAATTGTAATGTATTCATTGGAGGGCGGATAGGGGCTAGGGATAAGCCACAACCCGTGGTTTGATTCTCAATGTGACCATCGTTTAGCATACAACCAGGGCCCGAGCGCCTTACTAAACCACCAACGTGCATTTAAAGGGGAGCTTACATGGTATCCGCCCCAAAGACCAGGAGCGTATCTATACAAAGGCGAGAGGTTTATTCCTTTGATTGAAGGTTCTATGCATATTCCCACGAAACCAGGGGTTAGCACGATTTAAGGGCCAACGCTTGGCCAAATTTAAATGCATATGACCAGTAATAAGGGGGTGTGCACCTGATTTGGGGGGCTTAAGCCCGTGTTTTATGCAAAGTGGGTAATACTATAGTTTTGGGTATTTTTAATTGATTTATGCTTGATTTTTGGACCAAAATTGTTTTTTTGAGGATATTGTGGCCATTTGGAGGGGGATTTGATCCCAAAAAGAGGCAAGATCTTCAAGAGAAGTTGGGATTCTCTTGTGGAGCCTAAAAAATATATAAACTAGGATTTTTGAAGCTTGAGGGGAACTTTTTGATGAGGGTTTTTGAAGGGAAACTTGTATTTTTGGCCTTTTTCTCATGTTTTGAGAGGCATTTTTGTCATGTTCTTGAGAGGAGTTTGATGAGGCATGTATGAATCTGAGAAAGGAGGTCTTGCACAGTAGATTTGAAGCATGTTTTGTAACAAGAAAGAACCAATGTAAATAGAATTTGAGCATTTGAAGAGAAATAAAGAGGTCCTCCACTTGGAAGCGGGCCCAAAGACATAGCCAACGATTGGTGAACTCCGTTAACAAGTTCTTGTCTCTATTTCTTATTCTTGCTTGCTGTTTTATTCTCTTAATTTGTAGCATGGTTTATAATGGATGAACTCTTTAATCATTAATGAGCATCAAGTAAAATTCATAATTGATATTCCGCAACATATAGTAAAGTTTATGTATTTCACATTCTTATCGATCCGATGCATAAAGTACATTAAAACTAACTTGCAAATTTGTCAATAAAACCTCACATTTTTGGATCATACCCGAATTGGCAGAAGCAGTTTCATGTCCATATTGATGCCAATGGAGTGGTGCTAGGTGTTATCCTTTTGCAACCAAGAGAAGGGAATATCGACCATCCTATCTATTTTTCCAGTTGAAAACTATCTTCAGCTAAACACAACTACACCACAACAGAAAGGGAAGGTTTAGCCATGGTATTTGATTTACAAAGTTTAGACACTATCTATTAAGGGGTCATTTTAATTTTTTCACTGACCATTCTTCTTTAAAATATCTTGTTAACAAACATGTATTAGAAGGAAGAATCTGTAGATGATTGTTTCTTTTTCAGGAGTTTTCCTTTGAAGTTATTGTCAAACCTAGGAAGTTAAATGTGGGACCCGATCACCTATCAAGGTTTGAAACCGTTGAAAGTGGTGGACCTGTTGATGACCAACTACCAGATGCAGTTTTGTTTTTCATAGAAGCTATCCCAAACTACTTATCAGACATTGCACTATTCCTCACAATTGGAAAATCCCTAGAGGACTATGCCACAAATTAGAAGTGCCATCTTGTTGTTCAGGTAGTGGATTATCAACTTATCGCAAGACAGTTGTACAAGATGGGTTTAGACTATATTATGAGAAGATGCATATTGTATCATGAGTGATATGATATTCTTTGGGAATGTCACATCAGAGTTGCTAGAGTACATGTTAGAGATAAGGGTACAAATTTAAATATATTACAGGCTAGGTTATGGTGGCCTACAATGTTTAAGGATGCCAAGGCATATGCTAGGGCATGCGATGTTTATCAAAGGGTAGGAAATCCCTCACAAAGGGATGATCTACCCTTACACCCTTTTCGAGGTCTACAAGAATTCAAAAAATAGGTTGTGATTTTATTGGTCCTATCATCCCACCGACCCAACATTCCAAGGAAAGGTACATCATTACCGCAACAAATTATCTTTCACGATGGGCCGAAGTCACATCAATCGGAGATTATTCTTCCAATACCGCAACCATATTTATTTTAGAAAATATCATTACTCGATTTGGTTTCCCTCGGATTCTAACTAGTGATTAGGATGAACATTTCATAAAAAGAACTATAGATACCCTCACCTATGAATTTTTGATTCAACACCACAAGATCAACTCTTACCATCTGCAATCTAATGGGACACTAGAAGCGTTGAACAAGATTCTGGAAAAAGGATTGACCAAGGTATGTTGCCCAAACTGTGAAGCCTGGGACAAAAGAGTTTCAGTGGTACTTTGGGATTATCATATCACCATTGAGAAATTACACAAGTATACCAAATCAATTTGTTTAAGATCTGGAATTTTTATTTATTTTGTGAGTATTTAAATCCCCTTCTCACTCATGTTTCCGTTCCTATGATTCCATAGTGTTGTAACCACTCCTATAGAAGCTAAATAGATAGAAGATTCAGTATTACCAGTACATAAATACAATGTACCTACCTTCTCTCGTTTTGCTATCACCAGTGATCCTTTTGTGACCTTCCACACCTTATCTGTAAATATTTATATACAACCTTCACTTGCCAACTGCCCTGTTGAAATTATATTTTTCCATAGATCTAAAACATGTCTTAACTCTTTCAACAACCATTGGTTTCAATTCCTTTTCTTTATTTTTACCTTCTCATTCCAACAATTTTGCATAGTCCATCATCACCCAAATGAGCCTGTCCAAAATCGCCTTGAACATAATCTAGAAAATGTTTCCTATGGGGTGTTCCATGAAATGAAGCCCCTAAATATACTACCCAAGACTCATAAATATTATCTATGGAAAGAATCAAAGCATCTTGTAACACATCACTTGTTACATTTGCTTCTTGATTTTTCTCCTGTTGTTCATCTCTTTGTTTCTTTGGAGCTCTGCAATCTTTCTTCAGATGTCCTTTCTTCCCATAATTCCAACACTCAATATTTCCCAATCTAGATTTGGATCTTCCCTTCCTAGAATTATTGTGGTTCCATGATCCCTTTCCTCTATCCTTTTGTCTTCGCATGTTCTCCATGTTTAACGCATTACCTGATATCTCACCTGTGCTTTTCCCTCACATTTCCTCGCTAATGATAACACTAAAAACATCATCAAAATTTAAAGTGTTTGAACTAGAGACAAAGTTACTTACGTCCATGACCAAGTCGTTCCAACTTTATGGCAATGAGCACAAGATTATAAGAGTCCTGACCTCATCATCAAAGTCCACTTTTACAGAACTTAGTTGTTTAGTAACAATATTAAATTCATTTAAATGATCTGCAACATACCCACCTTTTGACATATTCATGTTAAATAATCTATTCATTAGAAATACCTTATTGGATGCCAAGTGTTTTTCGTATAGCTTAGCCAATGCATCCATCAAATCCTTCATTGTATTTTCTTTCGAAATATCGAAAGCCACTGAAGTTGCCAGGCTCAACTGTATCGTTCCTAGTGCCTTTATGTCAAGAACCTCCCATTCTTCTTCCTTCATGGTTGTCGAATTATTTTCTATTCCACCCAATGGTAGGAATAGATCCTTCTGATATAAATAATCTTCCATCTACATCTTCCATAACTGGTATTTTTGACCATTAAATTTCTCGACCCTAAACTTTCCATCTTTTTCCATTTCTCCCACTTGAACTAGGAACCCTCTTTTCCTGCGAGTTACCTTTCGCTCTGATACTAATTGTTAGAAAAACAAGATCACAGAGAAATAAAATAAAAAAAAATGTGGAAATAAAACACAGAAGATACACAATACAATAGAGACACATATATATGTGGTTCACCGAATGTGGGTGACGTCCACTAGAGAAATTTCTAGGTCCTTCCTTTTTATTATCCAGAAAATGAAGTGATACAACCTACACTATACCCATTGTAAATTCCTCTTCTTTCTCTCATAGTCTCCTCACTCAAAATACAATATTCGCAATGATACATAGCCACAATAAATTTCCCTCATAAAAGAGGGTTTCATTCTAGGGAAAAAAAACCCTAACATAAATTCTACCGTCAGATCTACGACCTTATAATGAACGCTCCATATTTACTATGAAATTAAAATATACATTTACAAGGAAGATTTTCCTTCAGAGGCTTCACCACCAAACCCCCGCTTTCCCCTAGACCCCCCTGCCTAGGGGATGAGCCCCCTGAACCCTATAGGTGGGGAAAGCCCCCCCTACAACCCCCCCGCGTGGAGGGGTGTACAATATTCCAGGGTTTATAGTCTTCATGGGGTATAAACATAGCTGAAAACAAAGACCTATGAAATAGGAAGATAATCAGTCTCCATAACCAACATCTATTTCATTTTTAATGGCATTGTTAGCACATGCCTCAGTTTTCCCTGCCACTAGAAATCTGTATACATGATTCATTTCATTCATGTATCTTATCATAAGTTAGGGGGATAAGGGGGATAAGTGAGGTACGAAATATTCATAGGGTTTATTCATATTATCCATATAACACATCTAATTGCAACCATGATCAAGGTTGTGGCCATGGATGGTCTCTCAATATTTGTCCTAGTTAAGTTTATGCAAGCCCCATGGTGAACAATTGGGACCTATGAGATTAGAATTGAAAGTTATTTGAGGCATATGGAAATGGTTAGAGCATTAGGTTGAAGGTGTAGGGATTGTGTTTGGGACCCTAGGAAGAGGTACAACCATCAAAAGCTTAGCTGGGATCAGGTTTGGGAGGATCAAGGTTAAGTTGGGTTAAGTATATGTCGCGGGGTAGGGGATGGGTCTACTATGGATGAAGTGGAGGTCTTTGGTTCTTATGCATGGAGCTAGGGAGAGGAAGATAAATATTTAAGGGAGGGAGAGAGCCAACAAAATGAGCCATCTTTTTCATTTTTAAGGACACTATTAGCACATGCCTTGGTCTTCCATTTTACCTCAATCTACCTCACTCTCTATGTACCCCCTTGCTCCCTCCCTCTCTCTCTATATATAACTCACGGCCTATGATCTTCTACTGTCTTTCTATCTATATATAAATATCACTCTCAACCTCTCAACCTCTCACACTCTAACACACTCTCTCTCTATCCCCCTCTCTGCCTTCCTCTATCTCTCTATCCTCCTCTCTAGTCCCTTCCTCTCAAACTCTCACACATTCTCTCATATAATATTGATTGTGAGTAATTTAAATTACTCCCTCTCTCTATTCTCTCTCTATATATCTCAACCTATATCTCTCCCTCTCACACTCACACACACTCTCCACCCCCCTCTCTATATACCTCTCTCTCTAGCCCCCATCTCTATATTCCTCTATCTATAAACACTCCCTCTCTATTTTCCTCTCTCTACCTCTCACACTCTCACACATTCTCTCATATAATATAAATTATGAGTAATTTAATTTTCTTCATTT